>QMIH01001769.1:67604-82718 GCA_003987875.1 Clarias batrachus | reverse complement strand
ATATATATATATATATATATATCCTCATGAAAATAACCAAGACAATATTTCAGAATAAATTATCTTCAATATGGTCTTGGTTATTTTATATATATATATATATATAAAATAGATAGATATGAAATATGAAGTATTAACATTGGAACATAGCTGTAGATACAAAATTTACTGTAAATGCTGACATACTGTATATGCATTAAAGTAAGTCAGTGGCTTAAAATATTTATATGCTCGTTCTGCTTCCTTATTGTATCACCCTTAAATATGGTGATGATACTTTACTGTTCCCTTAACAGTCCCTAGTACATTTTACAGGAGCTATTAATGTTCTTTGCCCTGTATATGAAGAAAACATTTCCTGCTCAAACCATTGAGGGAAATCTCTGCTCAGATGATCCTTGTACCTGTTTATGGCTTTGGGCATTGTAAATTAAGGGTCCAGTCATATCTCAAGGAAGAAGACTTAATATAAACCAGAGCCTGGATGCGTCTTCATTTTTGACAGTTCATGGAGTAGCAGAACACCATGGAGGAACTGAAGAATAGGGGACGAAAGAGAGAGGGGAGGCACAGGTACCATCAAATAAGCGTTTTAACTTTTATATGCTATATTCTTTTGACTAGTTGGACAGATACGATGTTATTTAACTGGATTCAATAGATTTGTGAAAGTGTATACTTTTATTATATTTGATTGTACATCTTGTTTGATTTGATTACGCTCACGAAGTATTAAGTGTCAGAGCGGCCTACATGTACAGTGGTGTCAGGTTATGGCTATGAAAGTAGCGTATTTCAGATCAACTTACACTATAGAGAATATGTGCTTATTACTTTCACCCATAGCAATGATAAAATCCGCAATCTCCACCGTATTTTGAGCATCTCCAAATAAATGATGCATTAATGCTTTTACAGGGATACATGGGATCCTTTTCAGTTAAATCCTGTTGGAGCTGAGAAAGAAAAGAAGAGAACATGTTTGATGTTAATGCAGCACTTCATGGCAGTGGTTGTGGGCTTAATGGTCTTGACCAGTGCCGTCATCAGCAAGGTGAGTTGCACTGTAACACTGAAATGTTCTCACAATCCTTATATAATTCATTAGTCATTTATCGCATCGTTTTCAGAATTATCTTCATTACAGCAGGCACACCTGTTTTTATTTATTTAAACTAAGATTGCATCTGACTTGATATCACATGCTTACTGCATCTACAGACGTTAACAAGCGCATTTATGATAGCACTGAGCACCGTATACTTTGTACTCTGTAATCTCTATCGTCTTGAACGTTTCTGAATGTTCCCACCCTCACTGGTACACAGCAGTCATATCCTAGCAACATGTAGATAGAATAACCTGATGGCCTGATGACTTGCCAACTTGGTAATAAGCAACTTGCCAGCTTGGTAATAAGGAAATAAATTGAAAAGGTAATGGCATGGTATTAGGGTGCATAAGGAATGCAAATTCAAGCAGAGTCATATGAGATAATTGAAGATAATTTAATCTGAAATATTGTCTTGGTTATTTCTAAACGCCTGACCTTTTTTTTTTTTTTTTTTAAAAACAAAACAAAACATGTGGCCAATACTACTGTAAGTATCCTCATGATTCAATAGCTTATATATATATAAAATAGAGATCATATCATATGAGATAATTGAAGATAATTTATTCTGAAATATTGTCTTGGTTATTTCTAAACGCCTGACCTTTTTTTTTTTCAAAAAAGGAAAAACAAAACAAAACATGTGGCCAATACTACTGTAAGTATCCTCATGATTCAATAGCTTAAAGATCCACATTTAGCAGCAATAACTTAAGTAATAATTTCCTGTATGACGTTCCCGCATTACGTTCATCGTTGCAAAGGGATTGGGCCCATTCTTCTTTACATACTTCTCTAATCATCTGCTTGACAGGGGGACTGAGGTGTTTTCTGCTGGAATGCTGTATGGCCAAATAATTTCACTATTCGTCTATTGGACATCGTTTTGATTGCTTTCCTTTTCACATTTGTGTTAACACACGTCTCAGTGCTCCAGACCAGTAAACTGCCCAAACGTCTGCTTTATTAGAGGTCTGCACCTGCTGATGATTATTTCATCAAGGGCTCAATCCCTCAGTACTACTCAACAAAATATATAGCATACAGATGTCCAATAGTTGATAAAATAAGTTCCCATACGGTATATGTAAATGGGATAATTGAATCTCTTGCAGTCTTTGACATGATGTGAATTATAGGCTTTTATGAGGTTTTTGTTGGAAGCATTTTTGTGAAACTCTTCTTACTTGTGTCAACTTGCTTTGCTCTGACTATTGGTGTCTACTACTGTATGGCAAATTTAAACTGGAAATGTTGGTTAGGATTAAGAAGCTTTTGTGGTTGGTTGCATAACCCTATAATCTAAAGGTAAGTGAAGCGGTGATGTAAGATCATAATGTACCTGGGACTATTCGCGTTATTTGCTGGCATTTGGCAGACGCCCTAATGCGGAGTAATAAACTCATAATAAATTAATCTTAATTAATCTCACGCATACTGTAACTCTCGAGTTCATGGTTATGGGTGTTGCTCAGTGGGCCTAGGAATGGCATTCGAAATCATGACCTTCCACTCATTAAACCATCAAGCCTACACTTCCCATTTTAATTGTTTTAACATTTAATAAGCTCAGAAAGGTGTGGAATGGTATATGGTATATGGGTGTAATGATGTGTTGATGTTGTGGCCAACAGCTTATAAATGGATGGATGGAAACCCATTGCTTAAACCTAGAGTAAACATTCCAAGCTATTCATATTTTAAAAAGCAAGAAATTTAATAGCGCACACCTGAGTCACAAAACATCAAAACATACCTTTCAGTCACCCGGTTCATTATTTTCATTAATTAAGAAATGGGTGGGTTAAAACCAAAGGTGTCAGGTTCTAAGTTGTGCGTGATGTAAACAATGAAGGCTGAAATTCGAACCTATTTATACCTCATATTTATCTTTTGATCTCTAACCACAATGTTTTCCTTGTACAGCAATAACGAAAGAAATAACCTTGCTGGTGCAACATTTTTGGATGGCACTCTAGACTAAAACTACTTCTTTCGTATAGAATTGCACTGGAATTTCATCCCCATTTCAATTTTTTTTTTCTGACTTTATTTGGGGTAAGTACCCAGAACTGAGCCTTTTCTTTTCCGTATGATGCCCAACAAGTTCTTGAATATTTGGAGAGGTACATTATGGTCCAGGGGAGCCCTCTTGGGTCCGCACAAAGGATATCCTAGACTCTGACCAGCCCTAGAAATATAAAGATGTCCACCGAGAACACTGAACCCCATCCTTTTTTATGTCATTTTTGGAATATTCTCTGTATTGCCCATTAGCCCTGATTGTGTGGTTTAGATAAAAGATCATAGGACAGAAACATTTTTGTCTATGAAGTTTCAATAATAGGCCATAATTGACCTGTTTTTTTTTTGTTATTTGGGTAGTGCTTGAGACATGATACCACTTAGCAGTTGAAGGAGAGAGAGAGGAACAAGCAAGAGTGCATGAGGCATAAAAGGTATGAACCAGTAGAGGGAGACTGCAAACCAAACACAAAATATACAAGAAAAGATAATAATATCTCATATAATATACTGTTATTATACTGGGTACAATGAAACCATGTGACATTAAAATTGATTATTAAATATATAACCAGTAAACCGGTGACAGGATCAGGGCCACTCAAAGCTCAACCCTGCCTCTGAGACCAAAAGTTGGTCTGTTAAGCCTGAGCCCAAAAGAAGCCAATCCAAGACACAGTTTGCTGAAAAAGTCAATACAATAGTAAGAACAGATTGGCAAACCTTTACTTCAATAAGCCTTGAAAGCCCATGTCGGTCTACTGTTGTTCTTCAGTGGACGATTGTGGGTAGGTAACCACCGAGCACTAAGAAACACACCACAATCCTACAGTCACTCAGATCCTTACACTTGTCCATTTTTGCTGCTTTAAAAAAACAACTATATAACAGCAATTAAACAGTCAGTTCCCAAAGATGATGTGTTGGAAGCAGCAAAAACGGACAAGTGTAAGGATTTACACTTTACTTCCCCATTTGGTCTGATAATTTATTATAAAACTAATGAATGTAATATAACTGTAAATAAATGAGTTGTTATAAAACAAATTGTTTGCCATAATGTCATTATAAAAGGGAACAATTTCCCCCAATCTTCTTTACATTTTGGTATTGCTAATTCCCACAGGCTAGCCGATCCACCCTTGACATACTGTATTTCTCCAAACCAACCAAACAACCAACCAACCAATAAACAAACAACTGTTGTAACTGTGACGCAATTTAAAACTGCTCACCTTGCATATAGCACAATATGAATATGTGTTTCAATACATTTTTGCTCTATTTTTTTTTTACTACTTTTGCATCTTTTTGCATTTAGTGCTTAATCATTCACATGTTTGGTGTGTACCTACTTGCACTTTATATAAATTTAATCTTTTCCACTATTTATTTATTCCAGATGCACTTGTGCAATATGTGAAATGTCTCTTTATACTGTTATTTTGTTTGCTTTTTAAATGCATGTTATTTAAGCTGTAGGTGTGTGCCAATGTACCACAAAGATTTTATTGTTTCTAATTATCCCTGGACACATTTGACATTAAAGCGAAATGAATCTCCCTTATTATATGAAAACTAAATTTTAGTATTAGTAGAGTTTTAGTGTTTAGAGTTTAGAGTTAGAAGAGTTTTAGTGTTAGTAATATGTGCTTCCTCCAAAACGGTGCAACAGCACACAATACTGACCACCTGGATAAATGACTTCACTTTAGCACCCATGGTCTTCTTGAACATTTTTTTTTTCCAGGTTGTTGATCAGAAAAAAGAATAATTAATTTTTAAAATGCCTTCTCTTCCTGCCTCATTCTCATCTAATATCTTGTTACACGAATTCTCTGTCGGAACGCCTAGAAATAAGCCTAATTTTGCACTAGTGAGTATTTTATTCACATGCACATCTAATTATAACCTACTGCACATTATGACCCAATTAGTTAGCCAAGTACAGAAGGACCAAAAGCCAAAACATCACCCTACCAGACAGCCTAAAACAAATTCTCTTCCAGATTCTACAGACTGAACATAGACACGCCCTCAAAATTCCACTACCCCAAGGGGATACTATACTCTACTCTACTCCAGGTGAAACACATACACATCCTGTAGATTTGGAAGTAAATTACCCCTGCAAAGCCATGGGACCTGATTGTGTATCACCAATCGAAACAGGAGTTCTAAAAACCTGTTCTGAGCAGCTGGCAGGTGTGTATACAGACATATTTAACTTGCATTTCACACAAGCAGTCATCTCATATTTATGGGAGTCTGCCATTATCATACTGTACCAGCGCCAAAGAAACCAGGCCAGTGGCACATACCCAGGTTGCCATGAAGAGCTTAGAAAAAACTGGTATTGTCACATACATATCATACACTTCAACACCTGGATTGCAGCAAAACATATGTAAGAATACTCTTCTTAGACTTTAGTTCTGGCTTTAATACCATCCGCCTGGGAAAGCTGTTAGTAGACCTGATGGACCTGGGGATCCTAACTTCCAATTGTAATTGGATTCTGGACAGTCCACAGGTAGTGAGGATGGGAGGCAAGGTTTCTGCTGAGCTTACAATGAGCACAGGGACACTCCAGCGATGTTGCTTTAGCTCCAACCTCTACAGTCTGTACACCCACGACTGTCTCACCACACACGACAATACTTTAATTATTAAATACACCCATCACATGATACACCCATCCTGGGCCCCATTAAGGATGGGAACTAGTCAAATACGTTCTTCTCTATGAGGAGGAAAATGACCTCATCATCAGCATAGACAAGCCCAAAGAAATTATTATGGACTTCAGAAAGAAACACCACCCCTGCTGCCTCTCATTATCAAAACCTGAGATGTATACCAATAAAACACTGTGGCTACAGTGAAAAAGTGAAAAGTAACTATAGGCCTTAATATATAAGGGCCAATTTTTTACATTTTAACATAGACACCAGTGGCATCAACCAGTTTCCTCAAATGGCTGGGGGTGGAACGACTTCTGAAGGAAGTCATTGGAGATATTGTTGAGAACCTCCTAAATCTGTGCATTCCACATCCTCTAGTGTGTGAGGCTTTGTCCTGTACACCTTCTCCTTTGCGTAGCCCCACCGGAAAAAAATGGAGTGAAATCAAGAGGTCCACGTCATCCCAGGCAACGTCCTGGAAATCGCTGGTCTAACCACATACGCAGAGCTAAATGGGGTGGTGCACCAGGGAGGGGCTCCAGTCATACTACAAGTTCAATAGCCATTAAATATTCCCTAGTTAATTTGACCCACCCTGTATTTCTATATCTGGGGATCATGATTAAACTATACAGTACCAAAGTACATTACAGTACTACATAATGTTATTCGAGCTAGTAATCACTAATAACTAAAATGTTATTTATCTTTATTAGCTAGCTAACTGTGTACTCTTAGTTTGTCCAAAGCTTCATAACCTGAGGTTTTTGTATTGTTTATAATTTTCTCATGATCTTCAAAAATATTTTTGAAGAGTTACTACTCACTCCGCTTTATCCTGTATTCAGGGCACACACACATACACTCACACAATTTGGAAATGCCAATTAACCTAACCTACATGTCTTTGGACTGTGGGAGGAAACCAGAGTACCCGGAGGAAACCCACCAAGAACATGCACACAGAGACGGGAATCGAACCTGGACCCTGGAGGTTCAAGTCGACGGTGCTAACCACTACACCACCGTGCGCCCAACATCTCATACAAACTTAAACAATTCTTTTGATTGTGTAAAGCTGCTTTGCAACGATGTCAATTGTTAAAAGCACTATACAAATAAAAATTTAATTGAACTGAATATTAGTTTGTTGATTCCAAGAATTGGTCCCTTAAGAAATGTAATACCAATCAGTCCTTAGTAAAGTAAGTTTTCCTTAGGCTAAAAAAGGTACTTTACTATAAAATATATATAAAAAAAAGTAATATAAAAATATATATAATTAAAATTATTTTATTACATGGAATACATGAAACTAAGTACCATGAGTTTTTCTAATATACATAACATGAGGTTCTTGTATTGTTTATCATTTTTCTCATGATCTTCAAAATCTTTTTAAAGAGTGAATATTCACTCACTCACTCACTCACTCACTCACTCACTCATTGTCTATACCGCTTTATCCTGTATTTAGGGCTGCAGGGGTCCTTGAGCCTTTACCAGGGGCATGAGGCGGTGTAAACCTTGGACAGAGTGCCAATCCATCACAGGGCAGAATGTAAAATTTAGTACAATACAAATGTTTTCACATAAAAAAATGTAATCACACAACTTGATAGCATACACCAAAAGTGATAACATTAAATGCCTTAAATGGGTAGGGTGAAGGGTAATGGCATGTCCAGAATGGCAGGTCTTGTGGAGTGTTTCTGGTTCAGTGGTTAATACCTACATTATAACATTTCCAGTGTTGATTTAACAGTTCTAACGAAGTTCATTTGAATCCAACTGGGACTGCGTACCTAAACTAGAACTACTTGCTGGACTACATATGCTGGTTATGACGTATAGGCATCAGTGCATCTCTGCCATACTGACCTGTGTCCACCACCTACAATGGACATGTAAGCATAAGAACTGGACTATGGAGCAGTGAAACAATGTGGCCTGATCATTTTGATGGCTAATTACATGCGATGCTTACCTGGTTGTTTTGTCAAAATCCAAGAAGAGGTATGGATCGAACTCATTGGGGAGCATTTTTAGGTGCTAGGAAAAATATGCCTTGGTTTCATAACTGTACTTCTTACTTGTTTCATTTTAGTCTTCCTGCTGTTTTTTTAAAAAATTACTTTGCCGTTCAACAGACATTGATGTTTAACTAGTCATACCTGTTACCACATTGTCAATCATGTTACTAGAGGATTATTTAAAAATAGACAAAATATCAAAACTAACTGGAGTCCTTATATTTGATGGTGAAAAAGCTACAAGTGTCACTTATGTACTGTACTTAAACAGCTATCATCATTAAAATTCATGTATTGCAATTTAATAATATGTGTTCCGCTGTCAAAAAAAAACAATTACCATGTGTAAATTTATATTAAAAAAAAATCTTATGTACAATTATTTGTAATATCCACATTTGGCAAATGTATGAAGGAACTTACTGTATGTACTATTACAACAAGTACAGTTTGGCAGGTTATTGTCTTTGACCCTGTTGGCAAAACAACACCGTTTGTTTCCGTATGTAGGTTATGTATCCAAAGCAACAATTAAATAAATAATAGCCTTAATAATTAACACGTTACTAGAATTCAAACCTGCAAGAAGCAATTGCATGTTTATACATGTAGGTGTTTCATGGACACTCCTAGAATTTAATTTGTTTAGGAGTTTCTTCTAACCAGTTTTATTTATTTATTTATTTATTTATTTAATTATTTATTTGTTTGTTTGTTTGTTTGTTTGTTTGTTCATTCTTTCCCCCCCCCCCTGATTTCAGGTCATGCCCATGCTATTACATCATGCATAAAAAGCTCAACAAAGGTTTTTTTCCCCATGAAATATTTCATCCTGTGTTTAAAATAACCCCAGCAAGGACCAAAACCCAAGAAATCACCTTACCAGACACCCACAACACATTCTGTACTAGATTTAATAGACTGAACACAGATACCCCCTCAAGATCCCACTGAACCCAGAGAATATTCTACTCCAGATGAAACACACACACACACACAGGTCCTGAAGGTTCTGAAGATGCGTAACACCAGTGGGACCTGATGGTGTATCACCAGAAGTTCTAAAAGCCTGTGCTGAGCAGCGGGCAAATGTGTATACAGACATGTTTAACTTTTATCTCTCACAAGCAGTCATCCCATATTTATCTAAAAATAGTACTGTAACATATCAACTCCATGGTGCAAAGTACTATCAAGCATTTTAGTTCACCTGCCATCCACTAGTTTAGTTGTTGATGTGGTCACCATGGCCCTACAGCATACACTTCGAACCCTGGACTACAGCAGTACAGTATGTAAGGATACTCTTACTAGACTTTATTTCTGCCTTTTATACCATCCACCTGGGAAAGCTGTTTGTGAACCAGATGGACCTAGGGGTCTTAAATTCCACTTGTAATTGGATTCTGGACGTTTGAATGAACAGCCCACAGGTGATGAGGATGGGAGACAAGGTTTCTGAGCTTATTATCAGCACAGGAACACCACAGGGCTGCTGCTTAAGCCCCAAACTCTACACCCTGTACACACCGCCTAACCACCCTGGACAACACTTTACTCATTAAATATGCAGAAGATAGAACCATCCAAAGAAATGATCATGGACTTCACAAAGAAACCCAATCCACTACTGCCTCTCATTATTAAAGGAACTGCGGTGGGGAGGGTTAATAGTCACAGGTTTCGGGGCCTTCACATGAAGGAAAAACGTGAGTTGTATACCAACGAAACCCTGTCTCTACAGTGAAAAAGTGAAAAGTAACTAGGCATTAAAAATGATTGAAAATATTACAAATTTATTGAAACAAATTACAGTATAGTATATGTACTTTATTAAATAGGAAACGTAGGTACCAGGGCTTCAACCAGTTTCCTCAAATGGCCAGGAATGGAAAGTACAGGCTTCTGAAGGAAGTCGTTTGGGATATTACACCTCCTCAATAGGTGAGGAGGAAAGCCAAGTCCTTCAGTGTGCGAGGCTTTGTCCTGAACAACGTCCTTGAAAACCATGCACGCACAGTGAGAGCTAAACGGGGTGGTGCACCAGGGTGGGGCTCAAATGATACTACAAGTTCAATAGCCATTAAATATTGCCTAGTTAATTTTTTACCCGCCCTGTAGTTCTATATCTGGAGATCATGATTAAACTATACAGTACCAAAGTACATTACAGTACTACTCTTACTCACTCACTCATTGTCTGTCCCGCTTAATCCTATATTCAGGGTCACGGGGGACCTGAAGCCTATCCCAGGAGACCTCAGGCACAAGGTGGGGTACACCCTGGACAGCGCCAATCCATCACAGGGCACACACGCACTCACACACTCATTCACACACAACAGCCAATTTAGGAATGTAACCTAACTTACATGTCTTTGGACAGTGGAAGGAAACCGGAGTACCCGGAGGAAACCCAGTAAACATGGGGAATTGAACTTGGCCAGAAATCGAACCCGGACCCTGGAGGTGCAAGGCGACAGTGCTAACCACTACACCACCATCATTACAGTACTAGATAATGTTATAGTGCACACTAAAATATGCTGGGTTGTTTTTATTACCCAAACGCTGGGTTGCCTCTGTTGAGTAATTTTTTCTGGGTTATTTACAGGGAATTGTGTACTTTTTGTTTAACCCAGCTTGCTGTGTTGGAGTTGGGTTAGCTAGTAAGAGCTAACATCACAGACAAGACCGCCCCTCCCCCGAAGTTCACCGGTGTATTCAGTGACTGTGCCAGCTTTGTGTTTTTGGTCTTTGATGAATATTGAATCTAAGCATCTCTATTCTGCAACCCATGCGGTAATGGAGCTCGTAATAACTAATTACTAAAATTTTTTCCATCTTCATTAGCTAGCTAGCTGTGTACCTGTAAGTCTGTCTGAAGCTTATCAGCATTTTGCTTTGTTTTTTGGATTTTTCCAGATTTCCCCCCTAATTTAGCCATATCCAATTCCTCCCCGTCACTAGGGGGCTTATTGTTTTCAAGTTGCCTATAGTACTGTATGTAAATGAGAGTGAACATATGTGCATGTATTCCCTGTGAACCTCACCTGGGATAGGCTCCAGGCTTCCCGTGACCCCCCACATGGATGAACAGGATATGAACATCGGCCATAATAAATCTCACTTCTTTTGATACTTGAATACTTTTGAAGGCAAGTACTTTTGTACTTTAACTCTTTTTTTCCCTTCAGCTAATTTACACAACACTATAAATTTGTCCTTACCTAATTTTTAAAAAAAAATCTATGAAATCGATTTTAAGTATATAAAACAAATAGTGTCACTAGTTTACGTAGTTTCAATAATTATGTTTACTTAATATTTGTAATATTTACTACACCTTTGTTGATTTTATAGATTTTGTAATTGTAAAAATTGTAGTTGTAAAAAAAATAAATAACTTGTTCTCCTAAGTGTTTGCAACTTAAGTTAACCAAGTTAGTTGCATTTAATTAAAAACTTTTTAAAGTACTTGTACAATATGAAAAAAAAAAAACATTTCAAAAAAATTTAGCAATTTAGATAAGATATGTCTGCACACCAAAATTGTTAGGGACAGAAACAGTTTCTTTCTGCCTCATAAACACTTGTTAAAAGTTGTGCTTTTTTTGTTTTTGAAACTAAATTCTTACAACCGTCTTTTAATCATTGTTACTTGGACAAATCGAACATTCGGTACCGTATTGTATATTGTTGTACATACTGTACATGCACATTAGTACTACTTGCAATTTTACACCACCTATTATTGTACATGTGACGCACAAAGGGCTACTTGATCTGCGATGACATCTGAGTCCTGCAAACACAATGGAGGGTTGAGATAATGAGGTGAAAATTGCACACACAAAGGCCTTTAACTTTCATACAACGAATCTCCGCTATATAATAACTGTAGTACACACTTCAAAGAATTCACTGTGATCATCCCCAAGGAGAACAGGAAGCCAGAGCGGGACAGCCATTCGACCAGCTACAGCATCAGAGATTTAAAAGTAAAGAAAAGCAGTCAAAGAAAGCATTAGTGCGATGTACATGTAAAGAAATATGCTCGATTGGCTGAGAATTCTCTTGCTGAGAATTACAGTACTTGTTCAGATTGATACCATTCCAATGTTTTAAATTATATACCCTCAGTAGTCAATTTCTTAGGTACACTTATAGCTAAAATCAAGTCAGTCTACTCCAGCAGTTCTGAAATAAATTTCCCTCCATGAAAATCTTAATGTCCAGTTTTTTTTTTTTTTTTTCAGACTACTTCAAATCATAATTCTGGAGTCTGTACTCACAATTATAGTGTTAAAGATATTTAACACAATGCAGCTATGATTAAAAAAAGTCTTACAATTTTTTAAAAATTTTAGAAAAGAATTTACAAAAAAGAAAAAAATCAGGTACATTCTTGCACAAGAATTTGAAGCATGTCAAAGTTAATTAAAAACCAAAGTAATTAAACCCAAACCTCTGCAAACAAATGCAGCGGTCAACTACATTTCAGATGCAACTAGCAAGTTCTACTTTAATTGGGTGCATACTTGTTGCAACGAACTGTAATATTTATCTCTCAACAGTAAATCTGATCAGGAAATTAAATCTGCTTTATTGTAGGTGTTGATACGCAGCAGTACTGTATATAGCAAGTAAAACTCTCTCCACCTGCACAAACCGAAAAATATTACTTACTCATTACCGTATCAGTAATTCAGTTAACCTTTTGAAAGAGATCATGCTGTTGTCTAAAGAAGACTTACACTCTTCATAAGTGCACTTTTCTGTTGATAGTTTTAATTCTACTTCAGTACAACTATGATTGCAGGACTTAAAATTTTTAAATTTTATTTATATAACATGTTATAACAGTGCCTGTACCTAAAGCAATCCAGAAATAGAAATAGGATCATGGTTGGATTATGATGTACTGGCATCAGAAAGCAGTGCATTTCTGCTATACTGACGTATGCCTACCACTGAAAGCACCGACAGTACAATGGCATCAGAACTGGACTACGGAGCAGTGGAAGAAATTGGCCTGATCTGACAAACTATGTTATCTTTGACACCCTTTCGATGTGTTTTGTCGAAATCCGAAAAGGGGTATATGTGTCAGGATAAAAAAATATGCATTGTTTTCATAACTGTATTTCTTAGGTGTTTCATTTTGGTCTTCCTGCTGTTGTTCTATTATCATGTCTTTCAACAGACATTGCTGTTACACCAGTCAAACCGGTTACCTTTTGCCTTACTAGGGCACTATTTGTAAAAATAGACAAAATATCAAACGTAACTGGATTCCTTATGTTTGACAGTGTAAAAGGTACACATGGTTCACTTATATATTTAAACAGCTGTCATCATTAAAATTCATGTATTGCATTTTACTAACACGTGTCGCGCTGTCTAAAAACAGTTACCATGTGTAAATTCATGAAAAAAAAAAAAACTGAACATGTACAATCATTAATTATATCTAAATTTGCCAAATGTACTGTATGAAGGAACTTGTGCTATTAAAACAAGTACAGATTGGCTTTGCAGATAGTCAATAATACCACCATTTGTTTGTGTATGTCAGGTTATTAACCCGCAAAGCAAAAATATTATAAATAACATAATTAGCCCTAATAATTAATATGTAACTACAATTAAAACCTGCAATAAGCAATTACACCTTTCTAGGTGTTTCACGGACACTCTTAGGACTTGATCTTCTAAACATTTTTTAAATTAATTCATTTAATTAGTTAGTAATTAATACATTTTTCTCTAACATTTTTAGAATTTCATGTCATGCCCGTGCTACTACAGCATACAAAGCGAAGCTTGACAAAGGTTTTTATGTCAGCTTGTGGCATAATTTTGATTTAATAATGTTTTGTTGGTTCCTTTCGACAATATGCAGCTGAGCAGTTTGGCTTCCCAAAATACCTTCTTGTAATGAATTCAAATAAAGATCTCAACAGAATCGATCTTGTTGTTGCATGAAAAAATTGCATTCATATTTGAAAAGGGCTCAACTGGTAATTCACGTCATGACTCGTGATTCATTTTCTCGGTGAACCGCATGATGCATATGTGTGTGGCATTACATTGTGGGTGAGGTGACATTGCAGTAAAGAGGTGTGGTGGAAAGGATGGTTCTCATGCCGTAGTTATTTGCAGTGGTTTATTGTTGAATACTAGAAGTTTATGATCTGTCAGTCAGTCTTAGACAGGTTAATCATTGCCTTTGTACACATTAACTTTGAGATTATACAGTAGGCGCACTGAAGGAGAAACAGCACAATTTCAATAAAAAGTACATCATCTTCAACAACAACAACAACAACAACAACAACAACAATAATAATAATAATAATAATAATAATAATAATTACAGTTGAAACATTAGTAACAAAAAGTGCTTAAAATGCCTTAATTATTCCACTTCCAATAAGCAGGTACTGTGTGGTCTAAGGGTTTGTTGGAAAGGTCCATCATCTTCTTGTAGCCTTTTTACCAATTTTATTTGCCTCCTAAAGAAAATTCTGAAGACAAAAATGAATCCTGGAGTTATTAAATATGTCTGTCATCATGGTTAACCAACATATTAAAGCATTCGATCATTCCAGTGCATGCCTAATTTTGGAAATACCAATCAACAGCAAACAAACAAACAAACTTACATTTTCTTCACTGATCAGAGGTATGCTGTGGTCCTTGTTCACTTTCCTGTAAACAGTTGCCTCGGTCCCAATGTAAGCGATAAAGTGGATTAAAGTCTGGATTCTAAAGCAAAGCAGACGTATAGAAGCTAAATAAAAATGATCCTGGTCACGTTCAAATGGTGTACAACAAAAGATTCATATATTAGGTACCTGTGCCACAACATAGCTATAAACTGAACAAAAAGGAGGCAGGCGAAACTGAGGAGGAACATCAGTCCAATTGGATCAATAAAAATATTTGCATTAGGGGCAATGGTTCCGTTGGTGTAGACTTTTGGGATGGTGATGCTCACTGTGGTGCCCATGGATTGCAGAAAGAAAGTAGCCACAAGCCACAGGGCGTTACAGATAAAAAACACAAAAGTTGCCTGAAAATATAAAGAGAATAATCAGAGCAGATCACTCTGTTAGACCATTATTCAAATATTCAAACATATCTCTCCTAGGCATCTGCCAACAGTTAATTCTTAACTTGTTTAATACTTTTTGAATTGTGCAATTAAATAATTAATTATTTAAATTATTAATTATTTGTGCAATTATATATA
>QMIH01001769.1:22951-57927 GCA_003987875.1 Clarias batrachus | reverse complement strand
GATAGATAGATAGATAGATAGATAGATACTGTTGATAGATAGATAGATAGATAGATAGATAGATAGATAGATAGATAGATAGATAGATAGATAGATAGATAGATTTGCTTGTTAATTATTTTTCATCTAACCTGTTGATTCACATTCAGAAAGGGAATCCAAACAGCCAACACAAAGGCCCCCAATGTGGCTGGAGATGTGAAGATCATGGGAAGAAGGAAGCTGCGGCGCACAGCGTGCATTTTGCACGCAATCACAGCCATGTATCGACACAGAGCTGAAGCCAGAACCTGAATAGCGAAGAGGCTCAAGACGAGGGTTTTGTTAAAAGTTGTGACTGTCAGCACTGATGACCAATCCTGACCTGAGAGCTTCACATACGCTCCAAGGACGGTGAAAGTCACAATAATTCGCACTGAGCTAGACAGAATGTTCACAAGGTTATAGGCCCTTTTGATGTCACGGATTGTGTTCTGGAAGAAGACGATGCGGAAAAGCATGGCGTAGTTCTCCCACCAGTTCAAAGAGACCAGGAGAGTGCCTCCAATGGCTAAACCCACGAACAGCACCAGGTTCTGATTTCCACTCTGCTGTCTGATGTAGTTAACAGCAAAAAGGCTAAACCCTGTAATTAGGAGAAGGAGAGCAGCTAATGAAGTTAAAATAAGTCGTCTCCTTCCATGTGCGACTGCATTCGCCACCACTTGCAGCAGGGCTGATAATGTGGCAATGCCATTCAGAAGCATCACGTTGGTAAAGATGTCAAACTTGGGCATAGCAGCCAGGGTAAGAACTGAAGATCCAAGAGCCACCAAAGTCTCCACTGAAACAATCTGCACACAGATACATGAATTTAAGCCAAATTGAATTCAAGGGTAATAAATAATAGATAACAGTGCATTAAAGGCTCAGGAAATATAGTATGTTGAAACAATCTTAATGGATTTGCCATTTATTTTTTTATAAAAATGCACCTAGACAACGATGATGAACATTTTAGAATTACATAGACACAATGACACTTTGTTTGGAAACAAGCATAAAAGCAGTGGCGATGAAGCTCGCACTGCTATAAAGCTCTAAGCAATAATGATGGAGGCAAAAGAGATGGAGGTTTTTCAACCATCACCATCTGCATGAATCTAAAAAGCAAAGACTAAGGAACGTGTTAGTTTTATACCGTGTATTGCCAATTGTGTTAGCATCCTAGTACCTAGGCAATGTTTTTGGACTTACAAACCAAACGTACTCATAAAGGAGCTCTCAGAACAGAACTCGTTCGTATGTCGGGGACTTACTACACACATAGAGTTTATCAATACATTTTCCTTATGATGTGCAAAAACGTGCCCTGCTACATATTATAGACTGTGACCCTGTCATATATGTATTTTTACCTGACCTCAGAATAAATAAATAAATAAATAAATAAATAAATAAATAAATAAATTGGTGTGGTGGTGTGGCGTGGAGTTTGGAAATGAATGACGAGAATGATAACATGCCAATCAACATTCCATCTGTTCAATCAACTTTCTATCAACACATCCAGAACAGCTTAATCATTATTACGTACAGTAAGATGGTTTTCCATCAACATGACCACCACACCATGTACTGCATCACAAAGCACTTCACAGGTTCTGTTATGAATCACCTGACTACTAATATTCATCTTTGTTAGTCACCAGCACACTCCTTATCAACAGAGACACTGTTATGTGTTTACGGTTAACAGATGTGTAATATTTCACCCTGTGCCTAACTTTAGTATGCAATTAATCAATGTAATTAAGGTGGCCACTGATGTGCCAATGAACATTCCATCGGCTCCATTCAAAGGTAGATTCACCAAGTTGCAAGACCACACCCAGCACAGCTGACACATTGTGATGTGAGCTACACATGTTCTATTGAAACTCTAGTTTATTTGTTACAACACCTAGAGGAGACGGAGAGGAGCCAAAATGAATTTTAATAAAAATGATTATAAAATATTGTATATAATATAATTAATAAAAGTCTGTTTTATAGGTCAGGAGTACAAAAAATGAAGTAAATGTTTTTTTTTTTTTTTAAATAAATGAAGCCATTAAGTATAAAACCAAAAAATGAACTAAGGAGATTTGACATTACCGGAATTGGATTAAGAACTCTTTAAGAACACATTATTATATCTGGATGGTTAATGCTGAATTATCTACTTTGTTAGTGAAGCTAATATTAATGGGCTCATCAGGATAAGAAGGAAAGCGGAGGAAACGATGCACCCACACTGTACAAGCCTCTGGAGGCAGTGTTATGATCTGGGGTTGTGTCAGCTGGTCAAGTCTGAACTCCACAACATTACAGTATGTGCCAATAAAATGAAGTCAGCTAAATGACTAGATTATAACATCAAAGGATGTTTTAATTCCCTGGAGGCGCAGGTGTATTTTTGGACTCATAATGTACAGTATGACATAATAAAAGCAATCAAAATAAATCTAGAGTGTGTGTGTGTGATGTATTTATTTATTTTTGGCCACGTACACTTGCAGTGATCAAATCTTTGATTGATTTCGCCAACAAAATTGTTACTGTGCCCTTTGTGGAAGGTGAGTCTTGTGGTCTAAACTATAAAATTAAAGGTTAACATTTTTGAAAGAAAATATGTGAAAGACTTTCATGATATATGATATAGTTAATATATATATTTACAATTTCTTATTACTTTTTGAATATTTAATTGTCTTGTGAATCTGAAATTGAAAGTTTTTAAGCAATTTGTCTCTCTGCCATATTTTTCTTACCACAAATTTCACTTTCAACACCTTCGAACACAGCCCCCTTCGCCCCACCCCCTTACTGCCATAATGGGAATTGCACAGTCACCTTGTTACTAGCTATGTGAACCTGTTTGTTATCAGCACACTCCCTAACTAAACAGACATTTGACACTGGCAAAGTATTTCAGTAATCTTGTTTTGCAACAGCCTTGACTCTTTTTTTTCTGTGTTGATATTCTGTTCGTGTATTGCCTGACTGTTCATGCGCTGATATTTAAACGTCTATCTGATCGAATCTAAAATGATTGGAAAAGCTTTTCATTTGATGCATACATTGTTACATTTGCTTAGCTCATTTCCATTACATTACATTTCCGATTTTTAAATGTGAATTCATAATGAAATGTCTACGCACTGCATATTTTAGGCGGCACAGAGGCTTAGCGGTTAGCTCTGTCGCCTTGCACCTCCAGGGTTCTCGTTTGATTCCTGCCACTGGTCATGTAATGGGTTTTGCATGTTCTCCACATCCTTGGAGTGGTCCACTGGTTTCTCCCACAGTCCATAGACATGCAGGTTAGGCTAAATGATATTCCCAAATTGCCCATAGTATATGAATTAGTGCGTGTATGTGTTCGCCCTGGGATAAATAGGCTACAGGCCCACCTACGAACCTGGATTCAGAAGAAATCAAAGTTTATAGCACCATGATTGCTTGCTTGCAAAGAAATGTGTCATTCTTTTGGTTAAAATATTTTAAACAGGCATAACTTCCTAAATTTTTGAAAAATTGAAAACCACTTCAGAATAAACTAAAAGTAAAATCAAAAGAATGTTGACTAATTATATAAAGTATATAATTGTAATGTAATACATTTACAAAGCTTTAGAATTAGAATTTAGATTTAGAATGTTAAATCTCTTTAATTTAATGACATTTTTTAAGGATTAAAACGCCCAGATGTGTGGTTTTCATGTTAAGCTAATAAATATCAAAATAGTTTATGATCATGTTTCTTTTTGCACATGCATCTACTGTAAATCAGATTTAAAAAAAAAAATCAATGAACTAATGTTAAAGATAATTTAGGCTAATTAAATAAAAAATAATTATTTCGTCCTATAACTATTTGTCTATAGTATAAAAACAGAGAGGTTACCTGAAAAGTTTTTTCTAAAAGTTTAATGTCTGTTGTTGAACTGTTAGTGTAACAAAATATAAAATACATATTTTTAAAATACAGTGAAAAAAAAGACTAAAAATTGTAGAGTGGAATTCCAAATGCAAAATGCTTAAATGCTTTTCTATTTGAAAAGAACTGTGTTGGTAAAAAAAAAAACTACCTGCCCCAAATGGTACACATCTGGTTAGAAAATTTAAGGATTTATTTAGCATATACAGTATATTTTGAGAATAGTTATGGCCTAAAGCAAAAATTAAATACATTTTGTGTATCCAGTTACTGTAAAATGAATTCTCACTCACTCACTTATTGTCTATACCACTTTATCCTCTCCATCCAAGGCGGCATAGATACCTATGTGCTACCTACACTTGATTGGCATTTTTAAAAAGTAATTGCTTATTATGTACTGTACATTACATCAATATGAAAGTTTACCATATTACTCACAGTCCAGCCAATTCCTCTTCAAATTTCAAATGGCCTTGTATAAAGCTATCTTTTATATATAATTATACAAAATAAACAAAATAAATGGCTATTGTACCTTAACTTAAATCTAAAAATAAATCATACTATTCTGGTGTGGGGCATGAATATCATTAGTGGTTTGGATAAGATCATTATTATTATTTTAGAGGAAAAACAATGAACAACACCTCAGCATTTTTGTCTCATATGAAGAACAGGAATATTATTAGAATAAGAATATTATTAGTCAGAATAACGATCAAACTCCACTTGCCAGCTTACAAAGTGGCCCACAAACATGGTAGCCTATAAACCGTACACCATTGCTGATTCATGTTTGCATCACTTGATTACTGATTGAGCACACCTGCTCCAATCGCACAATATAAAAGGATTCTTGGTTTAACGGTCATGTCATGAAGCATATATACTGTCTTTTGTATCAGGCTAGACCAAGCCTTATTATTGTTGAGATCCTATTATTGATCTTGTTTCCGTTTTTCCTGACTCAGCTAAGGCCAAGCCCTATGTGCGTTGTTTCATTATTGCCTGACTCCTGCTAATAAGAGCTTTAAGTTATTTTTTTTATTTTGAGTAACAAGAATAATGGAGATTGGTTGACCCTTCTGTAAGACCTTATGTCAGACTGTGTCACATCATTCTTATCCTACATTGTTGGATCGTAGTTGCACTTACCCATATTAAGGTTTGGGTGGATGGGGATTTTGAATCTTTAAAAGTAATTTTCCAAAGGCTTTTGAACAGCATTAAAACACTTGGCGCGATTAGTAGGCATCCAATGAAGAGCTGAGCATACGGTTTGGTTTCTATGGTGGTTGATGTGTTGCTGCAAAGGTTTATCAATAGCAACAGAGATGCCTGTAATTGGTAAAAACAGAAATATTATATATGTGACTGCTAATAAGAAACTATGTACAGTGTGTATGTATGTTTTTTTATATTAAAGCTTACTTTGCTGAAGAAGGCTAGTCCAAACACCAAGATTCCAACTAAAGTACATATGATGATATTGATGAGACTCAGTAACTTGCGAGGTTTTTGCTCATCTTCAATAATAGGTGATTCCCGAGCAGCGTCCCAGGCCTGCTTGGCCCTATAATGTGTCAGAATTTTGATATTGTGTTTTTAAATGTATTTTATATGAAATAAATGAATAAATAAATAAATAAATAAAAACAGGACTATATGCATTAATAAGAAAATTATTTTGGAAGAAACATGTAGAACAATCCCATTTTCTAGTTTTAAAATATCAACATAAATTTTTTTTGAGAAAGACAAGGAAAAAAAAAAAATTTCAAACTCCTACCTGAGCTCTTTTTCCCTTTGATCTTCATGCATGTTTATTCACTGACAGAAACACACCAGTGTCAGTCGAATATAGTGTGCAGATGCAGTGGGCGGTAATATATTAACTCGTTCTCAGGACACCTCCTAAAACTGTCACTGTCAGTTATTATATTCTTTACTCAGGAATGAGGAAGAATTCTTTTGTGATATAACGCCTTCTTGAGAGTTGCCGCACTACTTGGAGCATCTCCACCTAAGAATTTCAATTATGATTATGCTAAAAATTATATATTATTATAGGATGACTAAAGCGTATATTAAGTGTGTGAATGAATCTCTTTGATCTATTTCTTTTTTAACTCGGTTCCAAAATCAGTTATTAGTGCCACAGCTGATTTAAAAATGAGTAAAAAATTAATTGCTCTTTTATTCATGTTATTAAGGGAACCACAAATGCTGCCAAGTAGAATCAAATTAGGTGTTCTACAAATAATCTATTAAGAATCTAAAAATGATAGGCATCATGTTCCTTTACAAAAAATAAGTGCATACAGTTGCAGTACATACAGTATCCAATGGTTTGGACAAGAACACACTGCATTTTTATCTTTAATTTTAAAATTACTTACAATATTTCTACAAACCAAATGTATGATATAGTTTAATACAACATTACAACAAAATGATTGCAAATACTTTTATTAATTAAGTTGAAAAAAATCAATAAAGCAACACACTAAAAACAAATAAAAAAAAATAAAGGACCATGAAAGCACTTTTACACTTAGCAATATTACTGTTTAACAATGCTGCTGCTAGGAGACACTCTTGTCAATCAGCGTATGATTGTACACAACCACAGTGTTCTTTTTTATTTTATTTTTTTGTTTGTTATGGTATCCAGGTCTCAAAAAAAAAAGGATATATTTCAGTATATATTACAAGGCTGAAGTCTGCAGGTGGTAGTCTGCCTGGAGAGATTTAACGCCTCCTCCACATCTTGTCCCCAGAGAAAAATATTCATTAAGAGTTGTGCAGAAAGCACATTTTAATAATTAAAATGGAGACAATCCACACGTTTTACTGAGAAACAATTTGTCATTATTACAATGAAAACAATTATAACAATTCTGTCATTATTACATCCTAAACTATGGCTAAATAATGGCTTACGTTTCCCGTTTAATGGGGACTCTGTTAGTTAATTAATTCATTAGGATATCAGAAGTAATGTGAATTTGATGACTCAATGCTGGCAGTGGGCGTTGACTTCAGTGATTCAGTTAGAGATCAAATTATCGATTGTTTGTTGGGTTGGGAGGGCTGGGAGGGCCTCCTCAAAAGACAACAAATAAAGCAAATGCTTATTGTGAATGCTTGCGCCATTTTGTCTCAGAGAGAATTTCCTCACAAGAAATAATGGAAATGCCAATCATTCGTTGCACAACTACTGTAGGTTTGCAAGAGGAATCCTGAACTCCAATATGTAAAACTTTTCCAGTTTCTTGGACTGCAAACTCTGCTTTGTTGAGGATTTTTTCAAAATTAGGATTATTCTTCATCAGGACATTTTTGCTCATGGACTAATTCATTGAAACCGGTGAGGCAGACTAATTTCCCCTGCACCCCCACATGCACACACAGACAATATACCGGACTTTAGGTATTTTGTACATTCACTTACACACTGAAAATATTATATACAATTGTAAGTTATAGTACCTCGTGCACTGCAGTGTCTATTTTTATATGTGAGCTAATAATACTAATAATATTGTGAGCTAATTACTACTTCTACTACTACTACTACTACTACTACTACTAATAATAATAGAATAACCTAATTAGGATATCAACTATTGCAGTAAAATGGCAGTTACAGTAGTTACCTTGATATGGGGCTAATTTAGCAGTAAACTGTTCAATAACTACAAAGTTACAAAATCATATTTCTGCATTCTTGTATTGCATTCCACCTGCATTGTACTGCACTCCAATATTTATGTATTGCAATGTACTCCACAAAAACTGTTTACAAAGTGTTTATGTCATGAGGAGAAGCAAAACAAGAAGTATCCAAGCGTAGATGAGTGACTGCAACGTTAGACGAGAGCATGGTTAAAAAGCGAAAAAAAACAGATCAAAAACCGGGGAATCAATGTTTCTGGTGGCAAGCATGACTCCCTGCCCGCGAGATGAGGAGCCGAATCACAAAATAAAAGCCATAGTCAAAAGAGGAAGCCTTAGTTCGGTAACCGAGAAATTTAAGAGCGAGGTGACAGATCCAAAAAAACATGAAACAAGATCCATCGTCAAAAGGGAAGCGCAAGATCAAAAATCGAGAAAAAAAATCTAAATCGAGAAGTGAAAATGAGAAAACTAAGCAACCTTTGCAACGCGAAAGCTATAAAACAAAACGCGAGAGAATTGAGCGAAAAGACACACAATAATCCAACACTGAAGCAGCGCAGAGCATGTGCTTACAGTAAGTGCTGGAGTAATCAGTATGAAATGCGAGACCAGTGTGCAGACAGGGCGGAATAGGCATAAGGCGAGACGACAGCTGCGAGATGTGGAATGTGGGGTTGATTCGAGGGGAGCAATAGATTAACAATTTTGCTGACTGTGAAAGGGCTGATGTAATGGGGAGAGAGTTTATGGGAGGTGGTCTTCAGGGCAATGTTTCTGGTGGCAAGCATGACTCTCTGCCCCACCCTGTATTTAGAAGCCTGAGAGCACATACAGGCAGCTTGCCTCTTGTACTTTCTGCTGACTCGTAGTAGCGACTTTCTAGTAACCAGGTCTTTCTACAACAGCGGATGAACGCTTGGGCCGATGGAACATTGACCTCCTCCTCCTGGGAAGGGAACAAGTGTGGTTCATACCCTAGACAACACTGGAAGGGTACATACACAGTTGTGGGCATACTGCACACAGGGCAGAAACTTGCTCCACGAGGAGATATTCTGGGAGGTCATGCATCTCTGGGGAACCTCAAATTCAAAATTAAATTTTATTTGTCACATACTGTACACAGTCATACACAGTACAATATACAATGAAATGCATATACGACCGCTCAACTTAAAATATAAATTATTAATAAAAAATAAATTAGGGAATGGAATAGGAAAATGATGGTGGATGGTGCGCTCGGTTGAACTCACTACCCTCTGAAAAGCTTGTCTGTCCGGCATCGTGCTGTTCCTGAACCAGGTTGTGATGTTTCCCGTCAGGATGCTCTCTATGGTGCAGGAGTAAAAGGTCCTAAGCACCCTGGAGGGCAGTCTGAAGTCTCTCAAGTGTCTGAAGTGGTCTGAAGTGAAGTCTGAAGAGACGCTGCAGGGCTTTTTTCACCACAGTGTTGATGTGACAGAACCATGTGACAGGACAGGTCCAGCATGTCACAGAGGTATCGGAGGCTGTCCACTCTCTCCAGTAGGCTCTGGTAGATCATGGGGGTCTGGAAGTTCTTCTCCTGCTTTGAACTGAAGTCCTCTATCAACTCCTTTGTCTTGCTGACATTTATAAGGAGATTGTTCCTCTGGCACCAGTTCTCTAGATTTCCAATCCCCTCCAGGTAGGCCGTTTCGTCTTTGCCAGAGATTAGGTGCGATGTTGTCAGCATGATGTCAACTTGATGCCGGTGGTGGAGTTGGTAGTGGTCACAAAGTCGTACAATGAGAAGAGCACAGGGCTCAGAACATAACCCTAGGGTGCTCCAGTGCTGAGTGAGGGAGGCTGAGACATGTCCATCCATCCTTACTGCCTGTGGTCTGCCAGTCAGGAAATTGGAGATCCACTGACACAGAGATGGGCTGAGTCCCAGTTGCCCTAGCTTGGTGGTAAGTGTTGAGAGAATTATAGTATTAAATGCTGAACTCTAGTCGACAAAGAGCATTTTAACATAATTCCCTCCCTAGTGCCAGGTGAGTGAGTTATGTGTGAAGGAGGTGAGAAATGGAATCGTCTGTACAGGGGTTCGGGCGGTTTGCAATCTGTAAAGGATCACTAAATGTCAGGTAGTGAAGAGATGATGAACTCTCTCTGACCAGCCGCTCAAAGCACATGAACAATGATGGACTCTTTAAAGCATGTGGGGATTAGCAGGTCTGTGCAGGCCAGGACTCAACCTGAGATGTCGTCTGGT
The DNA here is from genome assembly GCA_003987875.1 of Clarias batrachus. NCBI lineage: Eukaryota > Metazoa > Chordata > Actinopteri > Siluriformes > Clariidae > Clarias > Clarias batrachus. The sequence goes on along the minus strand of QMIH01001769.1, from coordinate 48,043 downwards.
TCTGCTGCTTTTCTGTTGTTCACTCTCCTGAAGGCTCTCCTCACGTCATGCTTGGAGATTAGCATCGCTGCAGCCTCGAAGCGAGCATAGAAGTGTTTAGTTTGTCTGCCAGAGACACATCCAAGTTCAAGGGACTGGTTCGTCCTCTCGATCTGACGATTGAACTCGATCTGACGATTGAACCCCGAAGACAGACCAGAACTGAATGAAATTGAACCTAGGGAAGAAGATATAAGTCTGGCGGGAGTTGAGCCTACTGGCGCTCTTCAGGTATTTGAGGCTCTGTTGGTCAGTCCACCCCAGGAATGGGATCTCTGTCCCCCCCTGGCCTATGTCTCCACTTCTTCAGAGCCAGCTTTGATGGACAGGAGCTCATGATCGCCGATGGCATAGTTAATTTCGGCGAGAGTTAAGCGATGGGAGAACAAGGAGGATGTCACTGGTATGGACAAGATGGGGTGGACATTAACTCCTTCTTAAGTTCGCTTCTTAAGTTTGGTGAAGGCTTTCTCAGACTCCTGATTCCAGTAGAAATACGTCTTGGGAGAGGTGAGGGTTGTGAGGGGGACAACGATGGCGCTCTACCCCAGGATGAAGCAATAATAGAAGTTTGAACCTCTAGAGTTCCTGCAGTGAGGTGAGCATGAGCCAGTTCACGACAACTTGATGCCTAAAGGACCAATGAAACAACTCTTGTTGACACATTGGGAAAATCTGGTCATCTTTGCTAGTTTTTAAAAATGGTTATGATATTGTAATATAAAAGAATGAGCAAGATGCTGATAAGCCTCTGGTGTTATCCAGGTATTTTATTGGCCTTTCAGCAAAATAGAACTTGTATTCTCTTTTAAGCAGATCATTGTTTTGAGGAGTCATATTTTCCCCCCAGTGCATTAGGAACCATGGTATCCAGGGATTTGTTTAATAGAGCACTTAAACATACACAATAAAATAAAGGGAAGGAGTGGCCAATTCTACTGCATTTAAATTCAATTTAGATACTTAAACATGCCATTCATGCTCGAAAACCGTATAAAGTGGCTTAATTCAAACAGTGCTACTGTACTCTTTAGTTTGTACTAAAGTATGAAAATTTCTACCATGACAATAAAAGATTTTTAACCCCAAACACACACATTTTTTCAGAAACTCGTCTCACCCGCAGTATCGCCCTTTACACCTACTTTACGTCATCCTGTGCGTTCACTGCATTTACCTTTATTTAGTGTTCACTCTGCCAACTCATAAAAATGCAGTTACAATAGAGGCACCTTCATACAGGGTGGAACAATTACAATTAGCAGTGCAACACCAGTGTCATAGTACATAGTGTCCTTCCCCGACAGAGACTCTTCATTATAGACCAAGGCATGTTTATTTTTTCAGGTGAACTAATTTACATACAGAATTGATTCACAATGTAAAAAGAAATGGAATTCAGAAAAGATCTTGAAATTAGAAGGTGTGTCCAAACTTTTGACTGGTTGGGAATATAATGGTAATGAACTGGACTCCATATTAATAACTTAAACATCATATGTCATATTGAACTTAAGGCAGCCTAACACGCAACATGAATACAAAATAATTCCTGCTACCTTATCACCCAAATGAAGATGGGTTCCCTTTTGAGTCTGGTTCATCTCAAGGTTTCTTCCTCTTGCTATCTTAGGAATTTTTCCATGCCATTCTGCCCTTGGCTTGGCCATTAGGGACAATCTACTCATTCATACAGATTTTCTCGCATTTCATACACACCCATTCTTACTCTCTCTCTCGCTTTTATCCTGTATTTGGTGTTACAGTATTCACAAAGCTTTTTAAGCCTAAAAGTTGCTCCTAATAATGGAATTCTAAGAAAATTATGACATTTTTTGAGAATTTCCCTTAAAAGATTAGGACTAAATCTTAATAAAGATAAAAATGATTCACAAAACATCTTAGCCCTAAAAACAGCTCCTAAAGTAAAAATTGTTAAGAGTAGAGAGTAGGACTTTTAAGATGCTTTTTCTATTTTTCCATAGTTTCTATAGCAGAGGACAAAATGACAGAAAGAAGAAATATTCTCCAAACACTAAATTTAAAAGTAAACACTGCTCTTCTGTCCAATTTGGTTTTCTTGTTCTTTTACTTCGTTCCATCTCTCTTGGATTGTTGGCTACATACAATCCAAAAGTGCAATTTAAATAGACTGTCCTGCAATCATGTAAATTGGTAATTTTGCACCCCATCAATCTGAAATGCATCACAAGTAATAAAATCAGTATGGTAAATAAATGTAAGAACTTAAATATATTATGTTTAATTCATGTAATTATTGTAATCATTTTTAACAGCTGTTTTAATCAACAGATATTGTAATATAATAATTGTATATATATAATTATAATTTCACTGTCTATTCTATAATCATACAGATTTTCTTTTTATCAACCAGTCACAGTCCTTGAATTGCTGCATCATCCCTAGCAATGGGGTCAACCACACCTCCTCACTAAGATAAAGGTTTTTGTACTTTCCTTACAGAGTTGCTCTGAGAATTTTCCTAAATTACTTTTACTCTAGGGCTCCCAGATAGGACTTAGGCTAAGATAGAAGCTCTCTGAGAGAATTCAAAGAAACTTTGTGAATACAGACCTTGGAGCCTATCCCAGGAGACTTAGGGCATGAGGTAAGGTACACCCTGGACAGGGTGCCAATCCAATGCAAGACACACACCTACACACATACACTAGTCTTAGGATTGCAGGAGAAAACCTGAGTACCCAGAGGAAACCCACCAAGCACAGGGGAGAAGATGCAAACTCCATGCACACAGAACCGGGAATTGAACCTGGCCAGGAATCAAACCCGGGCCCGTATTCACAAAGCTTCTTAAGCCTAAAAGAATTATGGCATTTTCTTAGAATTTCTCCTTAAATTTAGGATTAAATCTTAGTAAAGATAAAAATGATTCACAAAACATCTTAGCTCTAAAAACAGCTCCTAAGGTAAAATTTGTTAAGAGTAGAGAGGAGGACTTTTTAGAGGCTTAAGAGTTTCTCTAGCAGAGGACAAAATGGCGGAAGGAAGAAATATTCTCCAAACACTAAACGTAAAGCTAAAAGTAAACACTGCTCTTCTGTCCAATTTGGTTTTCTTGTTGTTTTACTTCCTTCCATCTCTCTTGGATTGTTGGCTACATACCATCCAAAAGTGCAAATTAAACAGACTGTCACGCAATCATGTAAATTGTAAAAGCTGAGACATTTTGCTCCAAACAATCTAAAATGGATTACAAGTAATAAAATCAGTATGGTAAATAAATGTGAGAACTTAAATATAGTAACTACTGTGTGGAAATTGGTTGCTTCAAAACATTTTCAACATTTGGGTGTTTAATTATCTTTAAGACATTTAGCCTAGAAACTTTGCATAAAGTAGCCTGTAGTCATGATTATACAATTTCTTCATATAGAAAAATTATGATTCACTGTTGGTTCTATTATCATGTATTCTGTTTTCACAAAAAGCACATTTCAAAACCTTTGCAGAGGTTATTTTTTATTAACCAATGCCAGTCCTTGAATTGCTGCATCATTCCTAGCTACGGGGTCGACCACACCTCCTCACTAAGATAAAAGTTTTTCTACTTTCCTTACTCAGAGTTGCTCTAAAAGGTTTCCTAAATCACTTTTAGTCTAGGACTCCCAGCTAGGACTTTTTAAGCTAAGATAGGAGCTCTTTGAGAGAATTCTAAGAAGCTTTGTGAATACGGGCCCCGAACCCTGGAGGTACAGTACAAGGCGAGTTAGTGCTAAGCACAAAGCCTCCTGGAATAATATTTGCATAATTTTCTTTTGATTCTGTAAATCTACTTTGCGACAATGATCATTTAAATATTCTGTATGCAGTCCCAAGTTTTAAACAAGATGGCAAAAGGTATATAAGGCTAAATAAATAATAGCTTTATACAAATGCATTCTAAGCATAGCACAATATACTGTACATAGGAGAGTAAAGAAAATAGCAGCAGTAAAGAGAAGCATTTGCATTTAATTGCAATTAAATTAGATGAAGTAGTATGGAAATAAAAAGTCAGAAACGTGAAAAAGGTAGTGAAGGCTTGAGTGTAAAAGTGCTAGATAAAGTAAGGACTTAGCTTATTCAGGATTCTGCTGTCCTGCAGGTAGAGAAAGGTTTTCAACCTGGTTGGTTCAACTGGTCCTGGATATGATGCTGGAGTACCATCTTCCTCATGGCAATTTGTGTGCTGTTTGATTGCACTCTGTGGTGATTTTCTTTCATTAGAGAAGAACCGCTCAACATCAGACAGTTCACACCAGACATTTCTTTTCACTAGTTTTTACTAACTCAAAGTTTTTAAAGATCTTTGTACTGTAGCAGGAACATCAGCTCATTGTGGAACATGAAGGAGATGTAGGTGGAGAAAGCATGCTAATGAAAGTCTGACAGTGGGGATTGTAAACTGCGCTCACATCAAATCTCCAAATCTCCACAAAAAATATGTCGTTGTCATGGTTCTCCTGGAAAGCTCGGACGCAGATGCAGGGTTTTAGTTCAAGCTTGTTTTATTAGTCCCTTTTTTTTGCGGTTTGGTTACACTCCAAACGAACAATGAAAAAAAACCACACAAGAGTTCACTGATTTCCAGGCTGGAGCTGCGGGCGCGAGAAATGCTGTAAACAGCCCTTGACGAAGATCAGCCCCTCTGGCTGACGAATGACTACAAACTGAAGGATCGTGAGTGCAGCTCACTTGAACTTGACACTGGTTCACATAAAGCCTCCACCGGAGACTGGTTCGCCGCAGCTCTCCCGCCTGGGTTACTCCTGCGAGAGGAAGAGAGATACTAGAAGTGGCTCCTCGTGCCACACACACTACAAGAAAACACACAGTGAACAGGCAGGGAACTACGGGGTCGGCTGGTTTAAATAGAGACACATAAGGGGGACACAGGTGAACTTGATCAAGTGCAAAAGTGAAACATATACGCACGCAGACACACTAGGGGGAGATAAAGAGGCGGCTCAGTAATCCGGTGAGCCAGATCTTATCCCCCGGGACCGGGGCGTCGCAGGTGTTACAGTCGTACCCTAGGTTAGTGCGATTCATGAAGTGCAAAAACTGACAGACCAAAATATCCATCTTGAAACCAAAGAATCTAGATGAACTTTTTCATAATCTCTGGGACTTCACCAGAGCAGAATTAAACAATGCAATGAAACAAACATCCAAAATAAAGACAGCATATTAATTATCCCACCAGGAAAAATAATACACTTGAACATTGCTTTTTTTCAGTGGTAAAAGCAATTGTGGTTGTCAGCCCAGACTGTTTCTTGGTGTTTGTTAAATTTTTGGTTGGCACACGCACATCGTCACAAAATTGGTGTAAGATTTCACAATGTCAGTCAGTTCTTCCAGGTTGTCAGGTGCTGCTTAAAAAAATCCTCAGATCTGTGCAGTCATAGCAATCTTGCAGTTCTTATTTTGTCTCGCTGGTCCACCTCTTCACTGAGTTTGAGTTTCTGACTATAGGTTGTAATGAGATGAACCATGCAGTGGTCAGAGTTCCTGGGGGACCAATATGTAAGGACCAATACTGTATGTATCCTTAAGTATTGTTCAGCAGTGTCCAGCTGTGTTATTTTCCCTGGTGGGATAGTTAATATATACTGTCTATATTTTGGAAGTTCATTGGTCCACTTCCTGAAAGATTTTGATATTCTAGGAGTGAGAAGAATGCATGGCGGATGTTAAACTAGAGAGTGGTATGTGAGCAGAGTGATGCCATGTGCTCTAGGGACTTTAAAGACAGGTGGCATGAGCACCGCCATATGATCGCCGCATCAAAGACGGCCACTAAAGGACTGCATGAGCTGCAGTTGCCCTTTCAGCTTCGCTAGCGAGCCATCGCGACCCAGCCTCCAAAAAGGAAAGGGCCGCTGTATTCAGTGTTAACAATTACAATCAATCTTCTACTCTGGAGTTGCAGAAAGATGTCCTTCACACTTTGCTCAACTTTATTAAGCTGTTTTTTCTCATCTGGTTTTACTGAAACATATAACTGTGTGTCATCAGCATAACGATAATTTAAAAGATTTTGGAACGTACGCCCTGCTGAGTAAAGAATTAATTATTTTCAAAAGGGGTTCCTTTATTGCTGATACTATCTGCTTGTGTTGGTAAAGGATTTGATTCACAGCTTGATTATTTCGCAGAAAAAGATTAGTGAAACGAGCTCATTCTCTTCAAGGGGAGTAAAGTATTCTAAAGTGTTTAGTTTGTCATCTGTATCACTTAAATTGTCTGTATTCCAAGCCTGAATGTTTTTCCCCAATATTTACAATCTTGTTATTGGAAAAGTCCTCACTACTGTATGCTGTTGTGGGGATTTCTGTAGTGGTCATATTTATAATTATATTTGCTATGGTATTAAATAAAAATGATTAAATAAAGATAGAATTGTTTATTTTATGGTTCCACTTTACCACGAAGACGGTCCTGGCCTCGGCTGATGCTGACAGCTGTTCTCTGAGGACTTGTGATTGCAGTCACTTGATAGTTCAGGACCTATAAGTCTACCCGGGCCTCCAACAACAAACTGGACTCCATTTTAACTTAAAGACAAGTCGAGTCAAGTCAAGTCAAGTAGGCTTTTATTGTCATTTCAACCATATACAGTTCAGTCCACAGTGAAACAAAACAATGTTCCTCCATGACCAAGGTGCTACATACATGCAGACGACATAAATTAACAACGCAGAACACATCAACTGTTATACTGAACTAGTCTCCTAACACATAGTATGACTATCGCCCAAAGTCTGTTGAGTCTGGTTCTTCTCAAACTTTCTTACTATTGCCATCTCAGGGAAGGTTTTCCTTGCCACTGTCGGCGTCACCCTTGTTTAGCTCATCAGGGACAGTCACACAGCTGCTATGCCACAATGACAAATGTTAAGCGCGCTATACAAATAAAATTGAACTGAATTGAAAATACTTTTTTTTTATGAGAGTGGAGATTGATCTAGCAACACTAAGAGGTCTCCTTCCATGCTATTTGAAATACTAACAATTTAGTTTGACGCCAATTACATTATAACTTTCGAGCGTTCTGTTTTAAAATGGGTGTGTGGGCATTATACCAGGGAGAGAGTTTCTTATCTCTAATCATTTTCCTTCTAACTGGAGCTACATTATTTATGGTACAAAGGAATGTTGACTCTAAATATTCTGTTGCCTGATCGAGTTCTATGGGGTCAGACGGTGATCCAATCAAAGAGAGATTACTGATAAAGCTGTGTGGTAGTTGATGTGAATGTATGTTTTATGTGGTAGCGAGGTGCTGTGTGTACATTATTCCTATGACACACTTTAACTGAGACAAGACAGTGATCTTCAGTGGCGGTTCTACACTGATTTACTCCCTGGGCGAGACCGCCTCTGGGCGCTCCCCCACACCCCCCCAACGCCGCACACAAAAACAATTACTCTACATCATAATATTGCAGAAACAATGTTGTTTTATTTCACAATTCACTTAACTTACAATATCACAAAAAATCTTGGAACATAAATAAATATACTGTCTTTTACATACTACTTTTATTAAGAATAAAATACTGATAAAATATAGTTAAATATTGTGTAAATAAATAAATAATCTAAAAAGCACACCACACTCCAGAAAAATACAATTATAACACTTGAAACAAACAAAAAAGAAAACAGAAACTAAAATCTGACTTTTCTGGCCTTCCTTGATGCAAAATCATCAATAATGTCATCGTACAAGATGTGCTCCCCTATTGAGTGATCGATACTGATGATAGCGAGGCCAGTGAGGCGTTCTTGAGACATGGTTGATCTCAGATATGACTTGATCAACTTCAGTTTTGAAAAGCTCCTGTCTTCTTGAGCCACAGTCACTGGCAAAGTGCAATTTTGAGAGCAGTCCAAAAGTTGGGGTAGATCTCCGATAGATCCTTTTCATGAATAAAAGTGATGAGCTCAAGGAGGGTCACGGTTTTTGATGGCAGGGGAGGGAAGTTCTTGATTTCCTGCACAAGCTCTCCTGTCCAAATCAGAGTGCGCTTCACAGTGCAGTGTGGTGCCTAGTGTGTTGCACTGCTCTGCTAGCTCCTCATGTGCAAAGCTAGGCTAGCAAGGCGGCTAACAAATATAACGTTATAACGTTATCATCATTAGAACTTCATTGACATGATTCGTTTCTCCTCTTCTTCTTTTCTCTTTTTTCTAAATGGGGTACCTGACAGCTTTGGCCTTTTTCTCTCTATTGCTGTTTTTTTTTTTTTTTTTATCGACAATCAACTGATTTCCCACCGCTACTGTCACTCACAACTAGAAGTCAGGACTAAACCAATTCACCTCCACATAATCATTTATTCATTTTATTACCATTTTTATTAGACATTTCACATCATTTTGCAAAAAACAAAATTAAATAAATTATAGCTCTGTGTTTATAATATTTAGTGGTACGCCTGACTAGGTTTGAGAGGAAATCTCTTTCAAATTCACAGAGAAATTCAGAGAACGACCCCAGATCAGAGGTGCTTTAGGGTGCGCAGATTTGTAAAGATTACGTGAAGACAGACCAATCCACCATCTTGATTAAAATAATTCAATGTAGGTAGTTTACATGTGCATTGATGACATCAGACACAAAATCGCCAGGCTGAAAGATTATAAGTTGGTAGAACTTTAAGGAAACAGTGACTGTGGCTTAAAATATCAGACTTGTTCAGCTAACTTGAAAAGTGTAATTTCTACAAACTCATAAAAAAAAGTTCTAAATACTCCACAAGGTCTATTAATTTGAACAAATTGTAATTGTTTAAGTTAACAGTACTCAATATGTTTAATTACTTTGAGCATTAGGGTTTACAGTGTGTGTATTCAGTGTGCTCTGACTTTCTGGGTCTTTCTAAATTTTTGTCTTTCTAAAATTGTAGTTTAATCCAATGAATGCAAAAATACAACAAAATGTAATCAAAGCTTTTTATTATTATTTTTAATGGGTCATGAATGCAGTTTTTTGCCAAATTCAAGTGTGTCCACCCTGTTTCTTAACCACAACTGGAAGAACGTTAAACAACCTATTTATATATTTATTGCATGCTTTCTCTGCAAGTTCCTGAAACCAGAATCTATTAACGGCAGCAATTCATTCTGACTTCATAGTTGTTTTGCTTCTTGTCGAATATAGTCTTTCAGAGAATGCCACACCAGCTCAATAGGATTCACGTCCAGGGATTCTACAGGAATCTCTTCTCACCTTTCATTCATTATGGGTGTGAAGTTATCAAACTGGTTTCACTATTGGCAAATAGTGGGTTTTAAAACAAATTTACAAGGCAGAGCAGATCTTTACCTAAAATTTATTTCACCAGTAAAACATAAAATTTATAAAAATAAAAATGTTTAATTGTAGTTGGATTTGATACTTTGAGTGTAATTCATAAATTTACTGAATATATTCAGATTTTGTAAAATAACCTAAACTGATGTCTCTGTTTCCTTCATAGACCTTTTATCCACATCACAATGAATTGAAGCTCAGCACGTCTTCCCGTCTTGTTTTAATCTGTAATATTTAAGTGGAAAATATATTTCTTTTTATTCATGAACAGTTGAATTATGTTTTCTTTGGAGAAAAAAACAAACCTGGCAGATTGTTTTGAACACAGAACTAAGTTCTTGAAAGCCTTGAGTGTGTGTCCAAACTTTTTTCAACAGAGCCTCTGTTTAACTGACTAATCCACGACTTTTCATGAATATGTAAGACCTATTGCACCTGGCTTAGGAGAATTCTTATGCACACACACCAAAAAAAAAATACACAGCAAATATATATTATATTATACTATGATTTAAATAAAGCAGCTCACACAATGCTTAATGATGCTGAATGAGCATAATGATTACTATTATTTAAAAAAAAAAAAAAAGGATTCTCGAGAAACGATTCTTACGTGCATAAAAGAAGATTTACTTGAAAATATATAATTCTTTTGTTTCTTTATTTATGATTCTGATGGTGCTCAACATCGACTCATTGTTACGTTTTAATGCAGATATGTTGTTTTTAACATATTCACAAATTACGACATTCTCATAGCTAACACTATCAGATAGCCGACTACCAGTTAATGAAAAAATTGCCATGTCTTTCATTGTTTGGTCCCTGTTAAGACATTATAAAAACAAACAAACTTTATATAGTATAACATTTTTTATTATGAATTTTAAAGCAGAATTTAGTACATAATTTAAAGCGTATATACTGTACACACATTTATCATGAAAGATATATTGTAAAACAAATTTAAATTCATGTTTGCTTCAGCATTGGAAACAATATTGTTTTAGGCTAACTTATCATAAACAATTCTTGTACTTCGTCTTTATGCACGCAGGCGTACACATCTTTAAATTTTAACAGAAATTATTATTTTTCATATAATGAATTAACTATACACAAATTAATAGTTGTGTTTACTTTACACCTTACATCATGTGTAAATAGGTTTTTCAATGTTCATACTACCATACTGAATCATATTTGTGTTTCCTTCATATTTTACAACATTACATGAAGTTTGTAATTTATCAGATACTTTTACAATGTAACCTACATATCTACAGTATAAGCATATTTAACAACCCGAATTAAGAACAGTGAAAGAGCAATTTGGTCTAGCTTTTAGATGAAGTCCTTCCATGTGCCATCTGGCGGATGTTCTGTGAAGCACAACACAGAACAGTAGATCAGCAGATCTGTAAAACAGTCCACATTATTCATAGGGACTAATAAGCATCATCTATGTCAACCCTGGCTCTGGCATACACTCAGATCACACGTTAAAAAAAAAAAAAATTTACCTATGTGCCACTGGCCAAACATCAGGTTTATTACAAATCATTTTAGATAGTTGTGTAAGAGGTGCAGTATAACTGTACTGTAAGTACCCAGTAATGGAAAAAAAGAAAATAACCTTCACATATCAATCCAGTGGACATAGGCTGGTTGAGTGATTTACCAGGGTTCGTGTGTGAAGTGAGCTAATAATATGAGGTTGCACAGAAAATATGTAGGCAAGCTTCAGTTGAGCAGTTTATGACAAAACTAACATAACTGGCTGTCATGTGCTGTACTGGAATTCATTCATTATGGTCCGTGAGTGCATCTGGAGAAAAAAAAAAAAAAAACCCCGAAGCATTCCATTGTGTGATTAACCATGTTATCAACATGCTATTAACCATATTATCAATTATTAACATGTTAACCATGTCCATATGTTATTATTTTAATAGGAAAAAAATCAAATATTTGTAATAATTTTTAAAAGTTTATATAATAGATTTAATGAAAATCTATCAGGGGGCCATAAACTAGATTTTTCAAAAACCGCTACAGCCAGTGGTCAAATTGTAGGAAAATTACATACGAAATATGTTACATTTTTAAGAACAGTTTTATTAACAAAATATAAGCGTAATTAAATCAAATTGCTATCAAAACAAAACAGAAGCATTTACATATACAATTGTCAAAACTATCATTTGATCCATGTCTTTCATCTGATTATAAGAGTAAAATAAAAATGTTCAGACAGTAGTAATAAAATAATTTAATAGTACTGTAGTTTTTATTATGACTACACAACAGTCTCTCTCTCTCTCATGCACACACATGCACAAATCATCAAATTACTATTATGGCATTATGGCAAATCAATTTTTTACCCTTTTATACCAAAGCATGTACAGTGGGTGAAACCATAAAGTCTAATGAACAAAAAAAAGCTTCATCTTAAAATTGAGAATGAAATTACACGAACTGGGTAAAGAAAGCATATTTTATAATCATTAAAGCTGTCAGTCATTTTAAAAACTCCTATATTAAACTGAATCCGATTTGAATAAAGTGGCCTAAAACGATTTATCTCTTGTAATCTTGTATCTCTTGTAAATTAAATCTCTTACAAGATTTCATGAACTTAAATCATCTGAACACAGTTGGTGAATTGTGCATTTATTTATTTCTTATTCATTTTTATGTTCATTTTGTTTAAAAAAAAAATGATTGAGAGTTAGGGCCTCCCTGTTCTAAACCTGAGCTGTGTTGTGTTACTAGATTTCTGTGCTAGTCATTGATTGTCCATAACGAATACCATGTTTGAGCATAGGGATGCTCATAAGTGTGGTACCAGACCACTCTAGGCTGAAGGTCATTGATTTTGTTTTTGTGATTGTATCATCTGACCTGAGGCCATTTTTCTTGGACACAGGTGAAGAGAGGGGCGAAGCTTTTAACTAATCACCATCTGGTGGTGAGCTGGGTCAGGTGGCTGGGAAGGCCCCTGAACAGACCTGGGAAGCACAAACGAGTAGTGCAGGTGAATAAGGGAGGCCCCAGTTCAAGAGGCCTTCAACTCCCACCTTTGGCAGAGCTTTTCCAGCATCCCTGAGGAAGCTGGATGCATGGAATCAGAGTGGTCAATATTCAAACCTTCTAATGCTGAAGCTGCAGCTGTGAGTTTTGGTCTTAAGGTCCTGGGTGCCAAGGGCAGTATGGCAGTATGGTGGACACCTGTGGTCAGGGAAGCCGTCCGACTGAAAAAGGAGGCCTTCAGGGATATGGGACTCTAGAGGCAGTTGCAAGGCACCGGCAGGCTCGGAGGATGGCTCTGTCATGTTTGACATGCCTCTTCAACATTGCGTGAAAGTCAGGGACGGTGCCTAAAGAGTGGCAGACTGGGGTGGTTGTGCCGTTCTTCAGAAAGGGGGACCAGAGGGTCTGTGCCAACTACAGGGATATCACCCTACTCAGCCTCCCTGGCAATGTGTACTCCAAGGTGCAAAGGAGGAAAGGAGGGTTTGGCTTATTGTTGAACCACATATTGAAGAGGAACAATATGAATTCCTTCATATTATGGATTATGGGGTGAGGGGGTCACTTTTCAAGGCCATCCAATCCCTTTATGCCCAAAGTAAGAGCTGTGATTGGGCTCTCAGCAATAAGTCAGACTTGTTTCCAGTGGGTGCATCTGTCAGTGCTGTGCTCTGTCACTAATCCTGTTTGTGATTTTCAAGGACAGGATATGAATATACAGCCATGGAATAAACAGATATTCATATTCAGTTTGGTGGGCAGAGGATGGCATTGCAGCTTTTTGCAGATGATGTGGTTCTCTTGTCATCATCATCAGTCTGTGACGTGCAGCTCTTGTTAGATCATTTGCAGCTGAGTGTGAAATGGTGGGGATGAGAATCATTACCTCGAAATCTGTGGGCATGGATCTCAACAGGAAATTGATGGATTGTCTACTTCTGTAGCAAGTCATTATGCCAAGTGAAGGAGTTTAAGTATGTAGGGGTCTTGTTTACAAGTGATGGGACATTGGAGTGTGTGAATGGCTGGAGAACTGGAGCAGCTGGGGTGGTATTTCAGTCGCTTTACAGCACCATGTGTTACGAAAAAAAGGAAAAGCTCTTTATATCTACTAGTCAATATTCATTCCACCTTTGATTGTGAGCATTGGGTCATGTCTGAAAAGACAAGATTGTGAATACAAGCAGCCAAAATGGGTTTTCTCAAAAGGGTATCTGACTTTTCTTGTAGAGATAAGATGAGAAGCTCTTCTGTGAGAAATTCATAGTGGAAAAGTTGCTCCTTTGCGTGGAAAGGAGTCAGTTGAGGTTATTCAGGCATCTAGTAAGAATGTCCCCAGCCTCCTTAGGGACTAGGTAGAGAGATTATATCTCCAAACTAGCCTGGGAACGCCTCAGAATACCCCAGACAGAGTTAGCTGAGGTGGCTGGGGAAAAGAAAGTTTGGTGTTCCCTGCTGAAACTGCTACCCCCCACAACCGATTTTGGATAAGCTGTTGAAGATGGATGGATAGATGAATTTATAGATGCAAGCAATAGTGAGCGGGCCCAAGCACCTGTACCATTGCTACCCGGGTACACCAGAAAGACAGTGGGACCAGTGGACACATGAATTTACAGGGGACATACACACGTGGATAAAATTGTTGGTAGCCTTCGGTCAATGAAAGAAAAACTCACAATGGTCACAGAAATAACTTTAATCTGACAAAAGTAATAATAAATAAGAATTCTATGAATGTTAACCAATGAAAGTCAGACATTGCTTTTCAACCATGCTTCAACGGAATTATTAAAAAAATAAAATCATGGAACAGGCCTGGACAAAAATGATGGTACCCCTAACTTAATAGTTTGTTGCACAACCTTTTAAGGCAATTTAGGTATTTTGGCCCACTCCTCATGAGCAAGCTGCTCCAGTTGTTTGAAGGGTGCCTTTTCCAGATGGCATGTTTCAGCTCCTTCCAAAGATGCTCAATAGGATTGAGGTCAGGGCTCATAGAAGGCCACTTTAGAATAGTCCAATGTTTTCCTCTTAGCCATTCTTGGGTGTTTTTAGCTGTGTGTTTTGGGTCATTGTCCTGTTGCAAGACCCATGACCTGCGACTGAGACCCAGCTTTCTGACACTGGCCAGCACATTTCTCTCTAGAATCCCTTGATAGTCTTGAGATTTCATTGTACCCTGCACAGATTCAAGACACCCTGTGCCAGATGCAGCAAAGCAGCCCCAGAACATAACAGAGCCTCCTCCATGTTTCACAGTAGGGACAGTGTTCTTTTCTTCTTGTGCTTCATTTTTCCGTCTGTGAGAATAGAGCTGATGTGCCTTGGCAAAAAGTTCCATTTTTGTCTCATCTGTCCATAGGACATTCTCCCAGAAGCTTTGTGGCTTGTCAACACGTAGTTTGGCATATTCCAGTCTGGCTTTTTTATGATTTCATTTCAACAATAGTGTCCTCCTTGGTCGTCTCTCATGTAGTCCACTTTGGCTCAAAAAACAACGGATGGTGCGATCTGACACTGATGTTCCTTGAGCATGAAGTTCCTTGGGTCTCTTCAGAAGTCTTTCTGAGCTCTTTTGTTACCATTCGGATTATCCGTTTCTTTGATTTGTCATGAATTTTCCTCCTGCAGCCACATCCAGGGAGGTTGGCTACAGTCCCATGGATCTTAAATTTCTGAATAATGTGTGCAACTGTAGTCACAGGAACATCTAGCTGCTTGGAGATGGTCTTACGTACTTTACCTATAATTTTCTTTCGAATCTCCTGAGACAACTCTTTCCTTTGCTTCCTCTGGTCCATGTTGAGTGTGGTACATACCATGTCACCAAACAACACAGTGACGACCTGGAGCCCTATATATAGGCTCACTGACTGATAACAAACTTGTAGACACCTGTGATGCTAATTAGTGGATTAACATGTCCCTTTGGTCACATTACTTTCAGTATTTTCTAGGGGTACCATCATTTTTGTCTAGGCCATGAGTTAATTTTTTAAAAATAATTCAGTTGAAGCATGGTTGAAAAGCAATGTCTGACTTTCATTGACACATCCGATGCTATTAACCTCTCAGGGTCTGATTGACATCAACATGGTCTTGTTAAAAACCCAGGAATGTCAGGGATAACCCCTAGAGGGCGCCAAAGCGCCCGTGATTGTTGTAGTTCCTTTGTTTATGACTTCATTTCCCATAGGGCAACTCGGTCAGGTGACCAGGCGACGCTCACCTGAACCGAGTTGGTGATTAGTGTCATTATAAATAGTTTGGTGTCTTTAAGTTCCTGGTCTTGCRTCTGTTAATTTATCGTAGTTAAATGTGTAAATGTTTAGTAGTGGCTGTTGTTTTGTTTATTCGTGCTTTACTTTCAGTTTCATTTATAAAGTATCTTTGTTTTATGGTTTTCCCTGACTTTATGTTAAATAAACATCGTTTCCATTAAAACCTGGATCCTTCTGCACTTATGCCTCGCACCCAAACTCGTGACAAGGAAAGGTTTGTGCAGATAGGGACATAATTGTGGACTGCATATGCTAGATTGAGGACTTCAACAGAAGGCAAATAAATGTCAGCAGCTTGATGACAGAAAAGTAGTCAGTTTTTGATGCACATTGCTGGCAGGGTTGGATAAAGTTAATCTCCTTCATCATTCTCTGATGAACTTGCTTTGCTGCAGTGTACAGTTCAGTACTGTAATTAATCTGGAAGTACTTGGCAGTGCTCCTAATTGTTCTGTTTGACTGCACTAAGCATTACATCTGGCAGAGTCTGGCCAATGCTTGTCTTTCTGCCCATTTTTTTTTTATCCGAGAAGAACAAAAGGATTAGATAGCCTGTATCATACCATGCAAGTATTTGACAACAACCTACCAACTCTCAAAGGGAACGTGAAACCATCCCCAACTGACATTGTTTATTAATGGTAACACTAGCAGCCACATACTGTAGCATAGTTTAAAAAAAAAAAAACATAAATAAATAACTGAACTATACTTCTCCCTTCATAATTTTAATGATAATAATTATTTTATTGTGTGGAAAACAAATTAAAGACAACCATTCCTAGTTATTTACATTTTCATATTAAAAATGTGAAAAACATAAAAAAAAATCAACTCACCTGCATGCTATTTGTCTTATACCACAAATCTCTTTGTAGATGGCCACTGACCCCAATTCTGAACAGTTATGTAGAGATAGAAACAGTGCCCTCTAGTGGGTAAGAATTGATGAACGCGACAACTACTGCATGTGAAAGCCAACTCCATTTTCCCCTACAAAACCCAATAGCGTCTGAAATCAAAGGTTTTCACATATCCTGTGGTCTATATTCTAAAGGATTAACTAAATATAACTAAAATAGCATACATAAAAATAGCTTAACTAAGTTTTTCCTACTTCTCAGAATTTCCTACCGGTAGAAAAAAAGTTACTTTTTTAAAGGTAGGTATACCGGTCTGTGCTACAATATCAAAATGGACAAAACACTGCAAAAAAATGCAATACTCATTAACATGGGCTACAGATTCTGACACATGACGGTACTTCATCAGAATGTAATTCCTATAGTTTTAACAGAGTACAAACGATAAAAAAAAAGTTCACTACTACCTACTACTTCAATTCACAGGTCAACTGTTAAATATAGGTATGCGAATCGAGCAAAATTTGAAGTAAAAGCACAAAACTATGAAAAACCTCAGGTAATTCGCTAACGAATGAATTTATGGGCGGGACGCTAAGATAGCAAAGCGTGACGTATTTTTAATGCGCATGCGCAGAAAGCCTGGGTTGGAAATAATGATGAATAGGATGAATTGATAAAACCCCGGTTCGGATGATGAAGGTAGATGTTGTTGTGGGTCAGAGGGCTTCCGACTTGATCACATTGGATGGTTTTTATCCTATTGTTTATCTTTTCTCACTTCAGTATCACACCGCGCGCTGTGTGCTGCTCGAGGCGAAGTGTGTTTAATTCTGCACGGCATTGCTCAGTGCTGCTGTACGCGCGCGCGCCTAAATACTTACCCTGCGTTCACACCGAACGCGACGAGAGCGGCAAAGACACCGGAAGTCATTCATTTTCAATGGGAGCCAGCGGCGAAGGGAGTTGAAATCAGCTAAAGTCAAACCCTGCGTTCACACCGAACGCGGCGAGAGCGTCAAAGCCGCCCTGCCGCCGCGCTTCGCCGCTCTGACGTAGACCGAATGACTTTCTAGTATTTAAAGGGGCCGCAAAGCAATCAAGCTTGATCTTATGGAGACTGACCAAAATGTGGAAGAAAACAAGAAACTGATTGATAGAAAGAACTGTATTGTAGAAATAAACAAAGTCTAAGGCATTTGTATGGTGTGGCTTCTGTTTATTGGGAATTGCTAGTCTAATTTAATATTTTTTATTATTATATTATATTTCATATTATATGTAAAAACCAACAATTTCAAACACCTTTGTCCACGCATCATTTTTTATTAATGTCCCTGTACTCAAAGAGGGACATGTCATAAATAACCGGGAAATCCGCTACCGCAATAATGAAATTCTCCTTCATTTCGCTTGGGAACCGAATGCCGCCGGAACAAAAGTTTACAGGACTGTGTTCCGTGGAATCCGCTCAAGTGGAGGGCCTCTACTTTTTTATTGGTTGCCGCGTCATAGCTCATTACCATAAAGTTGAGGTGATTTCAACTCCCTTCGCCGCTCTTCGCTGCTCTTCGCTGCCGGCTCCCATTGAAAATGAATGACTTCCGGCCGTTTTGACGCTCTCGCTGCGTTCGGTGTGAACGCAGGGTTACGGATACTTCCGTAAATCCTTTCGGGTTTTTATGTGTAGTGTCCGATTATCTTTGGATATTTTCGTCTATCTAAATACTGATAGCAAATACTGTACTTCGGCATTAATTCACAAAGATTCTTCAGCAGCCATGTTTGTTTGTGTACGGAGTCGAACTGGAATCACGTCACTTCCTCTTTTGAGCACGAGCGTGTACTTATGTCCTGCCTTCCGTGCTCGGGGAAAGCATGAATCGTTCCCGAGACTACCTCTGCAATCGGTCCAGGGATTCGTTCCCGGGTGCGGAGCGATTGCATTCTCACGGACTGGTCCCGGGGCCAAGTGTGCTCGGAAACCCCAGTGTGAAAACGCCCTAAATTAAAACGCCTGCATTAGTTTTTCTTGTTATATAAAAATCTGAATATTAATATAGCAATAGGAAATAAGATGTCACCTTTAAATTTCAGTCCACTGAGACAGAAATGCACAATTACAAGTTTAAAGATTCTAACTTTGAAAAAGTACACCACCCATGCAGTTCTTCAGCCCTTAATCATCTACTATTAATATTATTTATCCTGAAAAGAATCATCCTTTTTTAAAATAAGATGTAAATAGCTAAAATCATGGAATAGAATAAAATGAAAAAAGTTAAAAGAAATGTTAATATAGTTTTAAAAAATCCTTTAATTGTTTTATTACTGCGGCATGGTGGTGTTCACACCTTCAGGGTCAAGGCATTGCTTTGTGCATTGAGTCTGTGTGCATGGAGTTCTGCCTGTGCTTGGCTGATTTCCTCCGGGCATTCCGGTTTCCTCCCACAGATCAAAGATATGCAGGTTAGGTTTATTGGCGATCCCAAATTACCCAAATTAGTTTTTTTTTGTGTGTGTGTGTGTGTGTGTGTGTGTGTGTGTGTTCCCTGTGATGGGATGATTCCCATCTCATGACCCTGTACTGTACAGGATAAGCAGTATAGAGAATGAATGAATAAATGGCTTATCTACTGTATATAAATAGAGTAAAAGCAAGTTTTTTCCTGTACATTGGTTAGAACTTGCTCTTTCAATGATGTATTTACGATTCATACATTGGAGGACCTGAAACCAGTCTCAGAATATGTTCTGTCTGTATATCTGTCCAGCCAGATTATGTCACAGTATCACATCATGCATAACTGGTTGGACAGAATTTAATAAAACTCTGGCAGTACTTAGGGACTTGAATGCAGTTAAACGTGCTACATAAATTACATTAAATTGTTGAGTAGAAGGGACGTTATGGGCCAGATTACAAACCGTTTGATAGTGTACTGCATATGCGTCAAACTGTGGCCACATGTTAAATCGACAACTGGAGAGACTTTAATGGAACTTTTACAGTTTAACTTGCACCATAAGTGAAATGAAAATGTTAAGTTAAAGTGATGTTATTAACTGTTTTGTGCCAGATTGAATAATCTACTTACTTGACCAATGTAAACACACCCTTACATGAATAGATATTAATTTAAAAAAGTTATAAATTAGAAAAGTTATAAATGTAATATTTTTACTGTGATTACTTAATATTTTAAGTGCGCAAATAATAGCACTGAAGTGGTATAAGTGAATTTTAACGCGCTGGTTTTTAAGACAAGTCTTTATCTGATCTAATTTTTTCGATTTCTCATCTGTGATTCACTCGTGTGATTCACTGTTTGATTACCGAACAGGGAGTGTATTTGGCTGACGATGAAAGAAGTCTTAGCGTAAACAAGGCGTAAGAAACATTTCTTTCTCTCAATTAGTTAGTGTTCTTTCTATCAATTAGTTAGTGTTCTTTCTATCAATTAGAGTGTTCTGCCGTGCAGAAAGACAGGCAGACATGTACTTGGGTTTCAACCTTAAATAATACTGTGACTGATTATAATAAAGCTGATCAACATATTTTAGCTTTAACTGTTTAACTATTTCTACAAACTCTTTTCCCGTCAATGTTTTCTCGTTACTTCAAATAGTCATCCATACATATATGTGTTGTATTACTTCCTTTTGTCAGGGGACCACCAGAGGGCGCCAAAGCGCCCACTGACTCCATTTTGTGTTTGTTTTCAGCTGTAGTTTTGTTTCACTCAAACTCCCAGAATGCACCTCAGTCAGGTGATGTCACGCTCACCTGAACTGAGGGTGCTAATTAGTGTTGATTATAAATGTTCCTGAGTTCTGTCTTGTATCTATTCGTGTAGGGTTACTGTTTGTCAGGGTATGTTGTCAAGTTCTTCCTTGCTCTATGTTCTTCCTGGTTCTGTGCTCTTCCTGGTTCTGTGCTCTTCCTGGTTCTGTGCTCTTCCTGGTTCTGTGCTCTTCCTGGTTCTGTGCTCTTCCTGGTTCTGTGCTCTTCCTGGCTCTGTGTTCTTCCTGGCTCTGTGTTCTTCCTGGCTCTGTGTTCGTCCTGGTTCTGTGTCTAGTTCCTAGCTCTGTGTTGTTTAGCTCCATGTCTCCTAGTCTGTCTGTCTCTGTCTGTCTGTAATGTTTATAGTTRGTTTATCCTGGWTTCTGTTCCTTTTAGTTCCCTGTTTTTGTTATCAATAAAGTCTTTTGTGTTACTTTCACCTCTGCTTTCGTGTCACTCTTTGTCCGGCAAGCAGTAACCGTGACACCTTTATGTTATGGGAGGTCATTTATACCTGTACCTGTTAGACTTCTTAATGAGTCACACCCACTTCAGTTTTTTTTTAAAAAGGCTGTTAATTAGTGGATTAGTTAAATCAAGTGCACCAGGACCTGAGAAAACAGTAAAATGTGCAGGACAGGTTCTTCTCCAGGACCAGGGTCGAGAACCACTGTATTAGGACACCTTAACTTATAATAATCTATCTATTCAGGCAAATAACCCACACAGTTAGATCAACTAACATTTTAATGCTGAGCCTCCATTTTGCTTTGAAATTAAGGTATTTCTGAGAACTAAATTATGCATGCTCAGTGTGGGAAGCATTTAAAAGAGAGAAAAAAACACCATCCAAGTTGAGCAGTAAGGTGATTTAAGATTGTAATATGTGTCAGTTTGTCAATTTATCAGGTATATTTGAAAATATTTACACTTGTATATGTGTGTTATTGTTTGTTTGTTTGTTTTTTCCTTTATTAATCTAGGAATTTAGTTTGTTCATTGTTTGAACGTAATGTAGTATTTACAACATATTAACCAGAGACATTTTAATATTTTAAACACAATCACAGTTAAATTCAAAGGTGAAAATAAATGTAATAAACGTGTTTTTCATTTCCCAAAGCTATTTTGTCTTACGTTTGAAGTCGGTGAAAGTTTTAGGCCAGTTCTGTTCTGCCTTGAACTGGACAATTAATGTCAGTTTATGCAAGTGCCCCTGAATGGTGCAACAGACACGCACGCATTCCAGATTTAAATCTGGAGACCATGAGTTTGAATCCCAGCTAAGCAGATTGGCTGTGCTTTTGTTATGGATTAAGTGTAATAATTCCCCTGTAGTGTTGATCATAGCAATACTAGGCAAAGATGGGTGCAACTAGAAGTGAGTGAATAGTAGTGTTAACAAAACAGTTATATAAACCATGAGAAATTGCATAACATGGAGAAATATAAGAATTTGACTTGGCTGATTATTTAACAGCTAACGTTCTGACCTAACCACTAATGCCACTGAAAATTCATTCATCACATCAGCCCATAAGACAGTAGGCATGAGGCAGGTACACCCAGGACAGGGTGGCAATTCTTCGCAGGGTGCACATACACACTATGGGCAATTTAGGAACGACATTTAATGTGATCTGCGTGTCTTTGGACTGTGGGAGAACTGAGCTTTAACCCAGAGCTGAGGTGGGAATTGAATCCTTGACCCTGGAGGTGCAAGGCCACAGTGTAAACCACTATGCTACCATGCCACCTGGCAATGATCGATACATTTAAATGTAAATGATGTGCATATATACTGTACACTGTATATATACTGTATATGTATGTGTGCTTGCATGCATGTTTTTGCTCTCTTATGTAGTCTTACTGATGAAATCTAACTAATTACTGGTCTAAATGAGAGGTTAGATACATAGACCAAAAACAAACAGTTGTTGGATAGAGAAGAGAGGAAAGGCCACAGGAAAGGCGGAGATGATAAAAAAGAAAGATTGTAGTTTTTCCATATAAACTCATTCAAAAGCACTGTAGCTTAAGTTAAACTTTGGTAAATACGCTCCACGTTCATTAGCCAAACACGAATACACAGCCACAGATTTATTTATTTATTTATTTGGTTGGTTGGTTGATTTGAATGATTATAAATATCTAAATAAATAAATGTATTTTGTCAGTTTGGGGCTTCTTGATAGCAGCTTCTCATCTGCTTTTTGCTGTCAGTCCACCCCTAGTGGTAACAATCCTTTCCTTTCCAGGAAGCAGGTGTTTTGCAGTCTAAGGTCTCACGTCCCCTTACTGGCCTTTAGTCAATTCGAATTTTTCTCCTAAAGAAAATTCTGAAAAGTGAATGTTGGTTAAAAACATATTACACATGAAATTATTACAGCTCAGTTAATTCTGATAACTTTAAAGAAGAAACAAAAAAAATAAGGAAAAAAAAAACCCTCACATTTTCTTCATGAACTTCAGTGATCAGTGACATGGAGTGTTTTCTCAATTTCCGGTTAACCACATCCTCAGTGCCAATGTAAGCAATGAAGTGGATAAAAGTCTGGATTCTAAAAAACATACATATACAAATCAAATATTAATCATTTGAAGTACTTTTATATGGTATAAAACATATTACCTAATATATTCAAAAAACATAACATAGTATATTCATATTTTAGGTACCTGTGCCACAGCATAGCTAAAAACTGGATTACGAAGAGGAAAACAAAACTGATGAGGAACATCAGTCCAATAGGATCGATGTATATCTTTGCATTGGGATCCACAGTTCCATTGGCATAAACCTTTGGCATTTGGATGCTCACCGAGGAGCCAATGATTTGCAGAAAGAAAGTAGCAACAAGCCACAGAGCATTACAGATGAAAAACACAAACGTTGCCTGAAAATGTAAAGAGGATATATGGGATTAGACTACATTACTCATAAGTCATATCTCAAATAATCCTAAATGTGGTGATCTTTATTAGGCCTTTGCAAGTAATTAGTTATACAATATGCCATACTACTGAACCAACACAATATGAAAATTTCATGAAGAGAAATGTTGTCAGTATAGATTATATGCAAAATGCACTGTTGTTAAGAACTTTTTGTCATACAGCTTGCTCATTATTATTTTTCCTCAATTTGTTCAAATAAATTTTAAACATACATGAGACTGTATTTTTCATTTTAATTTAATTTTGACATTCTAATGAGGAGGATGTAGAAAAGAAGCATATAAAAAAATATAAGCCATAAAGTTGAGGTCAATAAATTAGCAAGAAACAAATTAATATCATAGCACAATTGAGCATATTAGTATATAACAAATAAAAAGATATAACATATAAATATAATAATAAATAATATCTAATAATATATTAATATATAAATAAATCATATATAAGAATATCCTCTATTTCCCACTGACAAACCTTGTTGCGTAGGTCTTTTAGATCTTCTTTGGCTTTTTGTTCCTTTTTTTTATCAGTCACTAATGGTTTTAGGTATTCTTCAATGAGGTCCTTCCAAAATTTTGCTTCGTCCTAATAAGTATAAATAGACAAAAAGTTTATTTCACAGAAATACAATATTTTCTGAGCTATTGGCTACTTTTCGATGTTCACATGATTTTTACAACAGTTTTAAATACTTTCATATTTTAGGTCAGAGGATATATTTTGTTAAAGTATTGCTTGCGTTTCTTCTGACTATGGTGCTAACACTGCAGTAGTGGATTTTTGCATGAGCAGATGATATACAGTGTAACATTCCAGTAAGGTTATAGGACTATACTGGTTTCACATTATTCGCATACCTAATTTTATAAGGCACACAATGCTTTTCATACTTGTCATCCTAGAACGTCTTCATAATTTGAAGTATGGAACTGAAGTTTATTTATTTGGGATTATTTATTATATGTTGTATGCTATAAATCACAGAATATGCCCTAATATTTAAATGAGGTAAACGTATTACAGAATAAAAGCAGTGTAAATAAACAATTTTTAGTTTAGTAGTGGAGTGCACAGTACAGTAAAAGAATATTTGCGTTACGAAATAAGGCATTTAAGGAACTACCTGCATATATATATATATATGCATAAATGCTTGCAGTTGGGGGAAAACATTTTGATACCCACCAAATTTAAACTGTACTCCCTTAGGGCCAGTTCACCAGAGGCTTCTGTCAACTGTTGAATAAAAACTGTGAAAGAAATATGTATTATTAAACAAAGTAAATCATTAAATCTATCTATCTATCTATCTATCTATCTATCTATCTATCTATCTATCTATCTATCTATCTATCTATGAACAGTTTGACAGCAAAATGAAATAAACGGAATTTTCAGACTTTCACTTTTTTTTTTTTTTACACAGTTTGTGTTTAAACTGTATATATGCTTTTTTTTTTACTCACTTTATTTACTAATCTTGCTGCATTTAGTGGCCATGTTGCACTTCAGTATTTACAGAAGAAAGTAAAGCTAAAAAATAATGCATAAAGCATTTTGCCTCATACTCTGGCTCTAATTTTGTTCATTGTGTCCAGTTCAGTTTCATTTGACAACTGGTAGTGATAAATTCTCTTCTCTTTATCATGTTTTATTTTCTTTTTAGCCAACACAACCCACAATGCAACATGTTCCCAAATGTTCCCGGGCCCTTTTTGTTTTGCATGGACATGAATGCTTCATTTCAATCGTACAAACAATCTTCTGAAAAAA
>QMIH01001768.1:87976-104075 GCA_003987875.1 Clarias batrachus | reverse complement strand
TATCAAAATCCTTTTCTTCAAAATATAGTGTAAAACACACAGATTGTTATGTTTAGCCTTGTTTGTTTCATCATTAGATGAGTGAAAGTATTTTGAATGTATTTGTAAATGGTCTTTTCCAGATCACTAATTACTACTTTTTATGTTTTCTATATTGCAGAATATATTTCTTAAGTGAATCCTGTCAGTTGCATTATCTTTGCTACAGAGCATTTGGCCATGGACKTGCTGAATTTACTTGAAAGACAGGATTTACTTGTAAAATTGTTAATATGTTAAACTGTTAATATTTGTCATGTAATTGCACTTTACTGCTGCTTGAGCTGTTTAAATATTAAGCTCTGATCTTGTTTATATATGGGCATGATAATTCCTTTAAATAAAGATTTTAATAAATTTGCAATCAAGAGTTATTTATTGTCACAGTACTATTTTGCCATATTGTAACAGTGATTCATTTAATTTATTTTAAATAATTAACATAGACTGAATAAAACATGTAAAATTGACTTGAAATAGAAAATAGTTTTACTTGATTATATCAATTAATTACATCAGATCTGTATGGAATTACTACTTAACATAATTTAAAGAGGCCATGTTATATGTATTTATTTATTTGTTAACTTCCTTAAGTAAATTTTTACTCATTTTCACAAGTGTAAAATTTACTTTAAAAAACTGAGTGCAAAAACTTGCAAAAGAAAAATTGAGTAAATTTTACTTCTTATTTTCTTCAGTGTAGCTGTTTATTCTACTCTTATAATCCTCACCAGATGAAAGCCATGGAAAGGATCTAATGATACTTTTGACAATTGCATGTGTTTTGTTTTGATGGTCCCAAGTTGATTTAATTAAAGCTTAAATTTTGTTAATAAAACTGTTCTTAAAAATTTGACATATTTCGCAATAATTTTGTGTAGTTATAGTGCCCCCCCTGCCCCCCGAAAAACTTCGACCACTGACCACACCATACTGTATATGAAAATAATCAGAGACAGGAACTACTACTACTACTACTTTTTATCTGTGATAATCATGGTATCAGGTAATCCATGAATTATTCAAGTAATCATTTCTGTTTTTTTTGGCTCATCAAATCAATAAAAATATTACTTCTGCCTTCTACTGCTGTGACTGATGGCACAGAAGTCACACATGTCTTCACAAGGTCAATCCAACTTGATTGAAAGGTGGTTTAAGTAAAGATGATTTCTTTAAGTATATCAGTTGCATTTAAAAGACAATTTGCATTCCCAACTTCATCTATCTTCAAATAGTTTAGCTTTGCTTTAAAAAAAGAAAAAAGAAGAAAAAAAGAATTCTGCATGTGGAATGCAGCATGATGTTTCAGGCAGCAACTGTGCTGAGATATTTTCATAGACATAAGTCATTGCTTCAAATGAAAAATGTTACTTCAGTGGTCATCATCATAAAGTATATGCTGCCTGTCACATCGATGATGTCTGTAAGCAAATTTCATCAAGGCTGCCAGCATCACATTTCGGTTAAACTCATAATATTCACAATGTTACAAAGTCCTTGTCCTATTTCATCCATCAAATCCACATGAGAAGAAAAATAGTGAAGTAAGCATGTGTGTGTGTGTGTGTGTGTGTGTGTAAGTGTGTGTGTGAGAGGGAGAGAGAGAGAGAGAGTTGATGGGTACAGGTATGTTCATGACATACATATATCACATACATATGTGAAGAAGAAAAAGAACACACATGACCTCTTTCGGCTTTGTGCTGCATTACATTGCTTTAGTCTATCAGTCACTGTCTGCTTCTGCTAAAGAGAAGTGTAGCACAGCTCCAGCGCACACCAGGCACTACGACCAAACCAAAGGCCGCATAGAGAATGCAGTTCGTCTAATCTAGATAAATCCTCTCCAAAAGCTGACCAAACAAAAGAAAGAGTTCTTGTGGATTAGGACATGGAGAGGACAAAAAGCGAATATAGGCTCTGTAATGCTTCGGGTGAATGGCGCTAAGGCTTAGGATGAGCTTAATGTGATTTTGTTGGAGATGTATTTGGAAGGGAGGATTGCTGGTAGGTGTTTCAGTGGGCGTAAAGCAGTCAGCGCCAAACAAAGCCCTGTATTTCGCTTTGTCCTTCTTGTGTTCCCTGTACCTCAGCCTGCCAATGTCATCAGCTGCTGCATTGTGATACAGGACTCAACCAGCCTCCTAGCGTACAATCTCCCAGCGGCAAAGCTTCTTCTCACTGCACATCTGCTTCGCTCTCAAAATCTATAGTAACACATGATAGCTAATATTTCACAGCGACATGTAGCAGCGCTGCTCTCTGTCTCACTCGCAGACACACATACACACACACACACCATCTGAACATACATTGTCCCTACAGACATTTCTCCGAAGCTGTAAACCAATTGAGTTAACCAGTATTAGGTGCCTTAAATTAAGCTGAGATCTTTTAATTATTTAGTTCCTTTGCTATCCTTGGCCAAATGTGTTTAGAGACTAATCTTTAAAAGCTAACAAAATAAAGCGACTGTATGTTCAGTGGTCCAGCAAGGTGAAGAACTAAACAAACCGCATTCAGGGCTCCAGGTGGTTTGAAGTTTAGACTGTGAAATAGCACAAATAATATAAAGATCACTGTGCAACCGACTTTAGAATCGTGTCTGGAGAATTTGGCCCAATTTTCTAAAAAAAAAAAAAAAAAAAAAAAAGATTAGATAGATAGATAGA
This sequence comes from Clarias batrachus, assembly GCA_003987875.1. Lineage (NCBI taxonomy): Eukaryota > Metazoa > Chordata > Actinopteri > Siluriformes > Clariidae > Clarias > Clarias batrachus. Next base: position 101,358 of record QMIH01001768.1, on the reverse strand, counting down.
TAGATAGATAGATAGATAGATAGATAGATAGATAGATAGATAGATAGATAGATAGATAGATAGATAGATAGATAGATAGATAGATAGATAGATAGATAGATAGATAGATAGAGAAAAGAATACATATGCCTGTGAGATTTTGCACCCAAATTCCAAACATAAAGGTATTTAAAAAATGCCTTTTTTTATTTTTATTTCACTCACTCACTCTTCATCTGTACCACCTCGAGTTCTAGGGAGTCTGGAGGGCACAAGGTGGGGCACAAATCCACTGCAAAGCACTGGCCAAGCAGAGGGAGAACAGGCAAACTCCATGTAAACAGACCCAAAGTGATTTGATCGACCCAGAAGCAATTGTTTTCTAAAAATAAAAAAGGACAAACTTGCATTTAAAGATTTTATTTTACTGCCACTGAAGATTCTGAAGTCTTTTAATTTAGAACTTAATTTCTTAAATTTCTTCAAGTTCAAATTTGTTCAGTTCATAAATTAAAAAGACAAAATCCCACGCAATTAGAAATTTAGGTTAGATTGTCTGAAATTTTCAGATTGTCTGAAAACACACACACACGCACACACACACACACACACACACATACACACACACACAAACAAACAACCAGAGAACATAGATGAACAGAGACAGCCACTGAACATTGTAATTGAAGAGAAGAAAACAACTTCTTCTTCCTTCGGCTGACCCGTAAGACAATTAGTCTCTTGCATACCACATCTTCCCTTGTCGCTCCAACCTCCTGCATGTCCTCCCTCACCACATCTATAAACCAACTCTTGGGCCTTTCTCTGTTCCTCCTGCCTGGTAGCTACATCTCTACTATTCTCCTCCCGATAAACCCCTCATCCCTCTTCTGATCCATCTTAATCTGACCTCCCTAACTTTGTCCTACCTGCACTGTATACTCTAACATGCGCATTCCTAATCCTGTCTATTTTTCACTCCTGAAATAAATCGCATACTGTTTTAGTTAATTAAACCTGGCTTATACAGTAACTGTTACACAAAGACTTTGAAAATAGGGTGAAAGTGACATAAATTTCTGTTTATGCAATACAATCTATCTATGTGTTTAAGTTCAAAGTTTCAAACAAACACTGTGAAATTTACCATATGCTGATAAAAAAATTATATAATAGTGATACAAGCTAACATGCACTATGATGAAGCATATACTAAGCTTGAAACACAACACCATACAGTAAGTGGAGAACAATGGAAGGAGCCAATCAACAGAATTTTTCCTTCTTTAATCTCAGACTGGCTGSTGTTGTACCTCCTCTAGTCTCTCCTTGGCTGGGAAATTATAATGGTGCCACAACTTAAGCACAAGAGAGAGGGTTGGAGCAAGTTTCTCAATCAAACTCAAAGAGAGAACTTTTGAGTGCATGAGAGCAGGTTTGAGCGTGTGAGAGATAAACCGTTTTTTTGTTGTTTTTTTGGCACATAAATATAAAAAGTCACCTGTGGCACAACATGAGGCTAAGCATCATCATCAACTCACCCCACTGATTTCTTTTCAACACAAATATGGAAAAAATTGCTGAGTATTTCAGTCTGTTCTGTTCTTTTTTTGTGATGGCGGTACCTGTTAACAAACTGAATATTTATTTATTCATTCTCAATACCACTCATCACTATCCTATGCAGAGTTTCAGGGAGAGTGAAAACAATGCCAGTGAACTAAGGCACAAGCAGGGTACACCTTGAATGGGGTATAAAACCATATCGGGGTACAAGCACACACAAACATGTACACACTCCATCATAGGCGACAGGCAATTTGGAAAGGCCAATTAACCGACTGTGCATATCTTGGTACTGTGGATGGAAACCAGTGGAAACCCAGCAAGCATAAGGAATCCAACCCAATGCACACAGGACTGGAGAATCCAAACCCCCAATCTCAGAAGTATAAGGCAACAGTGCTAACCACTAAGCTACACAGTGAATAGATTAGGCTTATGTTTGCTTTAATTTGGCACATGGCTTATCCAACAAATCCAAGGTGTGACATTTATGACATGTGAAAAGCACATTTGGCTGGCTAGGTTTTACACCTTGTAGACTACACAACACAGCAGTACATTTGTACATTTTCCCAAAGTTCACCCAGATTGTGTGTGTTTACGGCTGTCTGCCAGACTTCATCCACAGTGACATTTGACATGATTCCCCAAACCACCTTAAAATACATTATTTAATGAGATTAAAAATGTCCCATATTTCTACACAAAATAAGCAATATGGAAAAATGTGTAGAATAAATATGTTCATATGCTTGAAAATACAAATGTTACCGTATATAGATTTCTCAGAAATGCTAGATAGAATCTGAAGTTCTGATAAACTGAAAGGTCTTAGCTGCTGTCATCTCAATAACAAAAAGATTTTGGAGAGACCAATTGAGATGACACCTACTTTTACTGAACACTACAATATATACTGTTTAATGTGTAATATATTTGGACCTGGATGTCCGTAAACGGCATTGCCTTTAAGAAGCCATTCTTGTAGGAATTAGATATGGTAAGCCTATAAAATGTGTTTTGTTAGTGGTTTTTTTTTTTTTAACTATTGATTGTTTTGTTTTTTTTCTTATTATTTTTCTGTAACCTATAAAACAATCCACTGGAACCAGTAAAATGCTTGTTATGCTCTGAAGCATATCCACAAGACAAGATCTAATTTCAACAACGCACAAGGGTACATGCCGGTATCAGGGAGCAGATAAATCAATGATAATGTGTCATCTGGGTTATTTATAGAGGTGGCAGAAGTACACAAACTCAATACTAAAAAAACTAAGTGAAATTACAAGTACTTGCCTAAAAATGTACTCCAGTATATATATGACTGAGTTATTGTTGATAACACAAAGTCTAGTACCGATTAAGAGTGACAAGATTTGACGTTAATAAATGCAATTTGTAAGTGTATTTTATTGTTGTGCCAATGTAAAAAAAATAATAAAGAGAATGTTTATGTTGAAAAAAAATATAAATATGTTAATTAAATAAATGGAGGGTAGCATTGTTAGCCTCTTTCTATCAAGTAAACTTAAACAAGTATATTAGAGTGGTGCAGGTCATGTATGAGAGCTGTAAGACAGTGGTGAGATGTGCTGTAGGTGTGACAGAAGAGTTCAAGGTGGTGGTAGGTCTGCATCGAGGATCGGCTCTGAGCCCCTTCTTGTTTGCTATGGTGATAGACAGGATGAAAGATGAGGTTAGATGGTAGTCTCCATGGACAATGATGTTTGCAGATGACATTGGAACAGGTGGAGGAAAATCTAGAGAGGTGGAGGAAAGCAGAGGAATGCAGGTTAGCCGTAGCAAGACAGAATACATGTGTGTGAATGAGAGGAATCTAAGCAGAACAGTAAGGCTACAGGGAGCAGAGGTAAAGAAGGTGCAGGACTTTAAGTACTTAGGGTCAACGGCCCAGAGCAATGCAGAGTGTGGAAAGGAGGTGAAAGAGGCGTGTACACGCAGGTTGGAATGGGTGGGGAAAAGTGTCAGGTGTATGTGACAAAAGAGTGTCAGCGAGAATAAAAGGAAAGGTGTTCAAGACAATGGTGAGACAAGTGATGATCTACGGCTTAGAGACAGTGGCACTGAAGAAAAGACAGGAGGTAGGGTTGGAGGTAGCAGAGATGAAGATGTTGAGGTTCTCTTTGGGAGTGACATCAAGATAGGATCAAGAATAATTTCGTCAGAGGGACAACCCATGTTAGATGTTTTGGAGATAAAGTCAGAGAGACCAGATTGAGGTGGTCTGGACAGAGATTGTGAGCATACTGGTAGAAGGGTGCTGAGGTTGGAACTGCCAGGCAGGAGGTCTAATGGAAGACCAGAGAGGAGACTTATGAATGCAATGAAACAGGACATGAGGTTGTGAGAAAAAAGATGCAGAGGATAGAGTTACAGTAGATGGAGGCTGTAGTGACCCCTGAAAGGGAATAGCCGAAAGACAAAGAAGACAATGACTTTCTGAAAGTGTTGAAGATTGCTGATGGGTCAATCATGTGTAGAAAGACACATGCGCCTTCTCATTTGTTTTTCCTATACAGACACATATTGCAAGCCAGTAACATTTGGTACTATTCATCAAAAAAAAAAAAAAGAAAAGAAAAGTTTTTGACTTTGCCTGAAGAGATAATTTTTGCTTATGCGACCAGCATTACATCAACATGCACAAGCACCACTATTACCTGTAGCCCCATCGATCATAAGCAAACTTCAGCTTAGCACTGCTCCAGTGACTGCTGATGCAAGGCCCAGGCATCATTAGGGACAGGGCAGTAAAATGGGAGCCGTGCATCATTATAGTGCCCTTCGTACTGTAATGGGATTTACACTTTTTTTTGTTTTGAGTCTGAACAGCACCTTTTATGTTCACTCAGCTCCTGGATGCATGCAGTGGGGACAGTGTGACATTTATTGCACTCTGATTTTCATTTAATCCTTAATCTGCTAAATACTTAATGCCAAATTGACAATCATTATGAGAGGCTTAGCTGGCAAGGTTTGGAGGGAAAATCCAATACCATTGTCAGGAAAAGATTAAACACACAATTAGCTTGGAGGCATAAGAGGTGGCATGCAAACAAGCACAACAGTGTAATCACAGAAAAAAAAACACTTATCTTTCTCCCTTTTGTATTTACATTTTTGTCATTCCTATTTTCAATTTAATAATAACCATTTGATTGAAATAATATTTGTGATCGCCACTCAACACCACATTGCTCGAGTAACTGGCCTTCGGTCCCCTCTCCAGGGAGAAGCTGTCCTTAATTATTCCTGCACGGATCATCAGTCTCCTGCCTGCACCCTGCACAGAGGGCCACAACCTCTGTCAAGTAAGTGTGTGTGTGTGTGTGTGTGTGTGTGTGTGTGTGTGTGTGTGTTGTGTGTGTGTGTGTGTGTGTGTGTGTGTTCTACTGATGGATTAACTGTTAAACAGCTACAAATCTCATCATGAACTCTCCTGGGATCACAGTCCATCTGGGTGAATGCTCATCAGAGACATTTTGTAAATGCGCGCACACACACACACACGCACGCACGCACGCACACACACGCACACGCAAACGCACACACACACACTAGTGAAGCACAGTAAGGCAGATTTAAAAATGATTTTCATGTAATTGATTCTAATGACTCAAAATCCAGTCACTGATTTGATTCTGATTGTACAATTAGACATTCACTAATCAGGAAGCGTTTCTTTCTTTCCTTACTACTACTACTACTACTTCTTCTGCTTCTTCTCCTTTAACTGTCAAATTTAAAATCCTAGAGTGAGCTAACACAAATAATCTGCACACTATACAAATCCTGTTTAACTATTCCAGACTGTTTAATAACACCAGTATATTTGTTGTATGATATGATTGTTTCATTTCTTCTTCCTGATCAATATGATGGCATCACCACATTTAGAGGATGTTCACCCACCATTTTTTGCATCATTGTAAGCAAATAAACTAATCACAAATATGACAAAAAAAAAAAAAAAACATTTAAAAAAAGTATTAACATTAAATTCTGGGTGGCACGGTGGTGTAGTGGTTAGCACTGTCGCCTTGCACCTCCAGGGTCTGGGTTCGATTCCCGGCCAGGCTCGAATCCCGTCTCTGTGTGCATGGAGTTTGCATGTTCTCCCCGTGCTTGGTGGTTTCCTACCACAGTCCAAAGACCTGCAGATTAGGCTAATTGGTGTTCCCAAATTGCCGTGAGTATGTGTGTGCGCCCTGCGATGAATTGTCCAGGGTTTACCCTGCCTTGTGGCCTAAGCCTCCTGGGATAGGCTCCAGGTCCCCGTGACCCTGAAAACAGGAGAAAGCGTTATAGACGATGATGATGATAATTTAAATTCTTACATTTCTTAAATTTAAATTCTTTTTCATAAAAAAATGAAATAATTTAATGTTGAGGGGGAAAAAGGAATCATAAACAAAAACAATAATAATGAATACCTGTGATGTTTATGGTGGCCTGAAATCATTTGAAGCCTGTGTAAACAATAGTTTTCATCAATATTGTGATATCATGGATCCAACATTCTCAAATAGTGGTTCGCAGATCGTATGATATAACATTATCATGGAGCAATTTTTTTTCTTCAACCATGAATAAAAGTTTTAGCATCATCATTGTGATTCATACATTCATCCACACTCCAGGAGTGTATCTCTTTAGCCATCTGTAGCTCTGTTTCCTTCTCTCTGGGTGTTATTACTGCATTTCTCTTGCTGCTTCTTTAGGTAAARCCCATTTCATTTAGCTGATGTCTTAAGGCTTTGTCACAAATATCGACTCTTGCTTTTGCCCATTTGTTTTTCATTTGTTTTGTTTTACTTTTCCTATTATCAAGACATATTGCTTTGGGTTCTCTATCCTGATGCTTTGATGTCTTTATTGTTCTATCCTTAGGTTTTCCATTTCAAACTATAAAACTTTATTTATAATTGTACCACATTAAAGGCACCACTGACTCAGAACAGCACCATTGGCATCTTTTAGTGTTACACTCTTTACTTGTAAGCTCTCCTTTTTCACTGTGGATTACTTTACATTTTTACATTTTCAATATTAAAAAAATGTTTTTAAAATATACATTGTAAAAACAGTCCATTATATTTTTTCTCAACGTTAAGTACATTTCATAGTTTTTTTTTCTTTCGTTTTTTGTACTTGGTCTGAAAAAATAAAGTCACAAATTAAAATCATTCTATTTAGTTTGTTGCCATGGAAGTGGCTATATTTATTTATTAAACAAAAAGTGTCTTGTGCCACATCTGTCATTAGTTTATTTCCTATGTGAACAGCCAAGTGAACATCCTCAACGTCTGGTGATTTCATCATTTTTGCTAAGGGTTGTGTTTAATCTAAGACAAAGGCAAATATTTTCTCATACACAAGAACACCTTTCCAAATTCAACTCCTTTTCCAAATGTAATAAACAAAAACAAGCAAACTAGCAAATAAATAACACAGGGATGTGATGCATGTTTTTCAATATAGATCCATTTATTGAGTTCTGTTAATTTTTACATTTTATTTTTATATTTGATTCAGTGCAGATCTATTTTAGATGGAGTGGTGAGTGTAAATCATTCATTAAAATATAGTACAGTGTGTGTATTTCACGGTATGATTTTCCTTGCAGCATGCTACAGTCTGTTAGATTCTTACCTTTATTACTTTCTGTGTTTTTTTTCCTAAAGTCTTTGACACAAGTAAATACTGTATACTGTATGTGCATTTTCTCCCCATAAACTACTTCTTCAAAGTATCACCTCGAAAACTTTTAAAGTAGATCAATGATAAATGACCCCTTTAGATGTGTGTGATTAATCATCAGTGACCTGATTTAGAGGTTTCACACATTAAGTGAAAGTAGGCACGATATTAGGGTACACATTGAACACGTGAGGTATTAAAACCATCAGAGAGCTTAAAAGAACTAGTGCAGAAACATAGAACTGTCAGAAAAGGAGGCTGATGCAGGATGCAAATGCAGTTAAAACTTTACAAACTTTAATTCAAGGCAAACAATTCAAAACACAATCAGCAAGAGCACAATTAAACAGACGGAAGGTGTTCTAATAATAATAATAATAATAATAATAATAATAATAATAAAAATAATTGTATTATTATTATTATTGTTGTTGTTGTTGTTGTTGTTATTATTATTTTTATTATAMTARKAMTRATAATAATAATAATAATAATAATAATAATAATAATAATAATAATAATAATAATACCAAGAGAAAATTGATTGAGGACAGGGAGAACAAGCTAACATGCAAATCGGCTGGAGTCAGATTGGATCCCCGAACCCTGGCGACTAGTGATGGCATCAAAATGAATGAATCTTCTTTTTAGTCATTTAGTTAATTTCCTTCTTTTGATCAGAAATAAAATAAAATATTACAATGCAGCTAAGGACATATTATGATAAACAGAATGAGCAGCTCACCTCTCATATCTTCTGGTTTGAATCGTTCGTTCTTTTGAATCTAATGCCCTGCATAGCGTCTATGGGACAACCCATGTTAGATGTTTTGGAGATAAAGTCAGAGAGACCCAATTGAGGTGGTCTGGACATGTTCAGAGGAGAGATTGTGAGCATATTGGTAGAAGGATGCTGAGGTTGGAACTGCCAGGCAGGAGGTCTAAAAAAAAAAAAAAAAAGAAGGACTAGGAGTAGAAGACTCATTGAGAAGAACCGCTCCTGTGTGCTGCACTGCAAAGCGTCTATGGGAATCACATGACAAAAAAAACGAACGAATCGAACCAAAGACCCAAGGGTAACTACTCATTTCTGTTTCCTGTACATAACCTACAGAGGTACGATGCTTTACACATGTAGAAAATTAACGAATCCCTCGCCGTGACTACTCGTTCTTCCGAGTCTAGTTAAAGACTCGTTCAAAAAGAACGAATTGTTCATGAATGACCCATCACTATGAGACAAGTGAACCGCATAGGTGAGATAGGGGTATTATTCATCTAGGGCTAAGCTTTTCCAGCGTCACAGAGGGGCTTAAACCTATCCGAGAAAACTTAGGCCACAAGGCGTGGTACACCCTGGATTGAGTGTCAACCAATTGCAGGACAGAATCTCTCTCTCTGACACACACACACACACACACACACACACACACACACACACACACACACACACACACATACAATCATAACCAATCTGCAAACAGCAGTTAGCCTACAGTGGATGTCACTGAACTGTCAAGGGAAAGCAGAATACCCGGTACTCTGGTGGGTTTCCTACTGGTTCTCCGGTTTCCCACAGTCCAAAACATTGAGATTAGACTAATTGGCATTTTTTAATTGCCCATTGTGTGTGAATGAGTGTGTGCGTGTATGAGTGAGGACCAGGGCATATCCCCAATAGGGGATATAAAATAGATTCCAGGCCCACCTGCATCCCTGTACAGCATAAGTGGTATAAAGAGAGAGAGAGAGAGAGAGAGAGAAGCTACAGTATGGGCAACATGTTACTCATTGGAACTACAAAACAAGGTGGTGAACCTACCACAAGCAAAAACAATGGCAGTTGTAACACACCCACTAAAAACAAAAACAAAAAACAAAAAAAAAAACTGCAAGTGATACAAGTGACTTTTTTGCCTACCACTGTAAAGTAATTGTTTTAGAGAAATAATTCAACTGTATAATTACTTCAGTCAAGGCATCCATTGCAGGTTAAAACGTACATTTTGCTAGTCTAAAGGCTTTACACTGATATTTATCAAATGCTGATACCATTGGTATTGTTATCATGGTACCATTCTGACTGTTCTGGCAAAGCAAGATAATTGGTTAGCATTAGGTGGAAAGAAGGAGTTTAGAGAAATGAAGACTAGACCATAAGATAAAAATGAATCACCAGTCCAGTGACATCAAATGCTGGGGAAGCTTTGTCTATCTCACACACTTAGCAGATACACTGGTCATCGGTTGAACCCTGTTTCCTGAGTGTAATTGAGTATTAATGGAGCCGTGACCCAGCCAGCATGAGTGTTGCGTCCACCAGGCCATGACTGTGATTTAGAAGATTCAGTAATCTATTATTTATGAGAGATTATTCTCTCTCTCTCTCTCTCTCTCTCTCTCTCTCTACTGTGTAATATCAAGGTGTGCACAGGGCCTGATTTGCTGGCAAGTAAACACTTCCATATATTCTGAAGAACGCTGTTTTATTTTAACCTTTAGGGTGAGCCCATTATAAAAACATTCTATCACACACACACACACACACACACACACACACGCACGCACACACACACACACAAGCACCTGTACTACTCTGATGATATGAGGATATTCTATGGTACTCACAGCATTCAGAATCTTTGCCACATAGAACATGCACAGTGCTCTGCTTATGCAACCCAACCAGGAGGAGGTGCACCAGCTGCTCTCACACTGAGTCTGGCTTGTTTTATATGCATATTAAATATTCATTTAAATAAAAAAAAACCTCTCTTTGGGACTTAGTCTTGCCATGGTTCTTTAATCTCATTCAAATGAAAGGCTGCCTTCCAGAATCGCAGAGAAAAGAGAAGAAGACTGCTCCTTTGTGATTCATCACTTGTCTTCGATGTGGATGGGATCTGTAATCCATCACRATCTCTTTTCTTATTAAATTCTTAAGGATACACTTTCTACTTCCTCCATGTGCTCCTGCATCCTCTTCCATTTTAGGAATAAATATAAAATAAAAGCAAACAGCAAATCTGTTCTCTTATCTTCCCCAAACCCTACTCTATGCCAATGCAGCGTGTCCACTGCTTTTCAGGTTTGGACAAGTGTCTAGAGGTCCAGTCGGTATCAATGGGCACGGATAGCTTTTCAAAGAAGTCGCTGCTGATTTGTATTTTTAATCTGACACATTAGGCTTTGTTACCAGGCAAATCTCTCTTTAAAACATAAAGTGAATATGAAGTTGTAAGTTTCAAGAGCAGTCCCTCAAGCAAAAATTGCCTAATAAAACTTGTGCTTTTGGCTGCCTTGTGATGATAGAAACAGGAAAGCCTGCCTTCTGAGAGATGCTTACATAATAACAAGCTGCATTAAGACTGAAAGAGAGGGGGAAAGAGAGGCAGACAGTTGGGAGAACAAGCRAAGCAGATGTTTTCTCATTAATTGAGAAGAAGAGGGATGGAGAAAGTGGATTTAAGTGCCAAGCTGTAATGAGTCATGGAGTGCAATGACCTGGGACAACACGCCGAAGACAAAAGATGCACTCACAAGATGCTGGGAGGCGCATAACAGATGGAAAGACTGAATCTGTGAATAGCTCTGGATATGAGAGAAATGACTCAGTGAATGGATTTGAATATTATAATAGTACATTTCAGAAGATGACACRTTAGTACATGGAGGARATTTTTCAGAGGGGGGGAAAAAAAGCATTCAGGTGAGAGATGTATTAATCCTTAAACCTTTGCTAGGTTAACAGTGACAACTGGAACGGTGAAGCTGACCCAGTAACAAAACATGTGTATGTATTGTATGTGCTACCTCTCGCTCTCCCTTTTTTTTTTTTTAAGCTAATGGTTTACTACAGGTTGCATGCCAAGGTCAAGCTGCATTACCATCAGCTTTTATCTTGAATCACAGATCCCTGGAGCCTACCAGGTCAGACCTGATAGCTCCTGCTCATCTAATGACCTCTGAGCATGGACGAATCCTTTTATACCTCACCCTTCTGTCAGGTTTATCTTTCTAGTGAACAGGGGAGGGAAAACCATTACGATAAGGCATTGTGCTGGAAACAGGGGTGAAATCTATCTTGTTCCTRGAGGATTGAGATTAATGGCATAGTCTTTGTTATTAACTCTGTAGTGTGAAATATTTTGTGTTCTGTGGTCTTTAAAACTACAAGGATAGAATTACACATGGATATATGCGAGACAGAAAAAAAACAAAAAACATCAGTAGTAGGCAGATGAAAATAAATGTCATAAGGTGATTTTTACAAAGTGTGATTGTCCCTTTCTTATTCTCAGTCTGTGGTGTATTCGGGAAAAGAAGATAGTAATTTGTATTTGTATTCTTTGATTTGTCTGGTGCCTCTGATGGGCCTACATATATTGAAGGAAAAACAAAACTCTTTTCAACTCTTTTTTTTTTTTTTTTTTGCCTGGTGACCCAAAACAGACCCAACAGTCTGTCTAAATGCTTTCCAATATCAGCTAATTCAATAAAGGCTTTTCTGCTTTCTGTCTGGTCTTGAGGGAAAGACACAGCTACAAATCAACAAACAACAAATGTGAAAAGCAGAACACTTGCAGATAAGACGGGTGTAAAAGGCTCCCTAAAAATATCCTGAGAATCTTKCCTGTATGTAACCATGACAGAAAGGATGCAGATACTGCATATAATAGGACAGCTATACTAAAATGTATAGCATGTTTTATTGTATGTTTTGCGCGACATAAAAAAAAGCATCTTTGCAGGTTAGGTTGTGTAGATTTGGGTGTGTGTTCACATTTTTTCCCCAAACACTGATGTCAGTTTCTCAACATGTCAGCATATTCCCTGTCACTCTACACTCTTTTCATTCAGTATCCTGAAACTCAACTGAGACATATCCACTATATCATCCTGTCAGGCCCGGGTTCATAAAACAAGTGATCGTGCTGTCACGTACAAGTTCCGTGTCAATAACCGTCTGACGCACAACAGCTGGCTTTGTGCTAATACGATGCTAATTGATTCATAGTTCCTCCTTTCCTACAGCAGTCTGTATCAAAGCCAGCTTAGACTCAAAATCAATTTACAGTTGCTGCCAATTATCAATCAAAGAACATATCCTGGAATGTACTGAGTATGCAGTCGTAAATGACATTGCCTCAGGAAGCAATCAAATAGAAAAAGCKATTGGTAGGCATTAAGCACTCACGCTACGAGCTAAACTTTTGAAGTGAGCACTAATAAACACAAAATGCAATTGCATTAAAAGATATGGAGCGGGGTTTATATGAATCAATATTCATACAGAGTATTATCTTTTTAAACTTTATAGCGTGTTGTCCTTATCACAGCCAAGTCACCTGCCAGCATGTTTTTGGAATGTTTCAGGAAACTATAGAACCCGAAGAAATCCCACATGGACATTGTTGATAATGTGAAACTCCACGGAAACAGTGACTCAGTGAAGCAGTGGCGTACAACTAATGTCTGCCTTGTAAACAGTTCTCTCAAGGGTAGGCTCTCTATCCACTGTGATCCTGACTTGTGTACAGWTGTTACTGCATCTGGATGAAGTGTGATGTACAACCTATCATTATYGAACTCGATCATGCCTTTTACTTGAGTGTTTTTTTAATGGAAAGACAATTATCCTATTCAGATGTTTCTCAAATATCACTTAACTAAAGTRGACATCAGTAAACAAAGGTGTGTTGTTGGACTGTAGGTACTAGACATACGTTGTTGAAAGTTTGGAAATTCACTTACCTTAATAAATGAAGAAACAAACAAACTAATAACGAAAAATGTTCATGTAATCTAAAAAGTGTTTAAACTATACAGTGCACTTGAAAAGGGCAGTTGCACTGATGCAATCATTTTAGAACATAATTGGGATAAATTGTCTCATTAGTAAAGTACTAATGAGAAAATAATAATAAAATGAAGAACGTTTATTTAAAATAATGGTTAACCCAACTCATTAGCCAAATTCAGAGGTTGTCTTTGTTTTTTTTTTTACTGTCAAAGCTGAGCAAACACTTTTCTATCCTATGATGATAAACATGCTACACTGACTCTCTCTCTCTCGCACGTGCACACACACACACACACGAACGCACGCACAC
>QMIH01001768.1:11555-54229 GCA_003987875.1 Clarias batrachus | reverse complement strand
CTTGCTTTTGAAAAACTTGCATTATAAATTATACATTCTATTAACACTGATTTTAATATATATATAAATCTTTACTGTTTCTTTTCAAATCCATTTTAARGACAGTCTTTTATTTCATTATACATTGATCCATAATCTTTAAGCCAATATCAGTAGTTATTGTATAAATATTTAATAAAACAACAGCTCCATGTTAATGAATGTACTGTAATATCAGAACTGAGTTTATGTATTACATTTTTATATGTACAGTACAAGAGAAAAGCTGTCTTAATTAATGCTATTGCCAACTTTACAAAATTGTAAAATTTTCTACTCTTATTTAGCAAGTTAACAGTTTGTCTTTTGTATGACAACACATTCATGAAGACATCTATGGAGCAAACTTGGTTTCTGGTTGGAAGAAATGGCATATTATCTCTTCCCTGTAAATCAGAGAGATACCTGCTAATCTGTGAATCTCACTGATGCAGAAGGTACTGTATCCACTAGTGTAACCATTATCCTGTGGTTGCAGCACGAGCAGCATTGCTTCATGCATCTCGACTAAACAATATGTTAGCCTGATGAATCTGATTTAGCAGGTGCATACTGTATGTGCTCCTCAACAGTAATGTTAGAAATGCCCTACTATTAAATGTTCAGAAACCCGTAGATAAGGTAACTGAGTTGATTATTAGATTATTAGATTATTAGTTGATTAGTTGGTTATTGACTTACATGTCCTTAATACGCTTAAGTGTTAATCAATTTTGCATTCATGACATTGTTATGGGCCTTCCATTGAAATGGACATATATGTTTCTTTATCTGTCCATCATAATTCTATATGTGAAATTTAGTCTGGGTTTTTCGCCTTCTTCATGATTTCTCATTTATTCATATTTATTCAAGAGTGAATGCAGAAGGAGCCATGGCCCTAACTAATGGAAGTGGTTCTTTATAGCACTGGAGTCTTTATCAATCAATGAGGTTTAAGGATATTTCAGGGACTCCAGCCAAAGAAGATGTCTGCCAGAAAGCACCATGTTAATAAGTCTCCATTAAGAAATTATCACTGGTGTTTTCAAGCTTTTGCCATTGCAGAATCTCACTGCCAATTATGCACTTGTATATCCTGGTAGCTCCATTTATTACTGTGATTAGAACCTTTTTTTATACATGACTTCTGTTTTATGGCTCTAACATCTAAGAGGAGAAGTTCAGGACTAAGCTAGCTTGGTTCAATGCTTATCTGATTTCCAGAAGACAGAGGTGAAGACAAAGCTGTAAGGACTTTTCCTCAACTGGCAGCTTTCTTTTTCAAACAGAAAGAACAAGGAGATGATCTTATTGACCCAGTGGATGCTCTTTAAAAGGGCTTTAACCTGGATGACAACAGACAGTATCTTAGTGGACGAGCTGTAAGACAGGCTAAAGAATGGAGAAATACTAAAGTTTTCAGTGTGATACAGATGCTCTTTGTTGGGCATGTCATTGCCAATGTCTATATGGTGACAAACATGGATTTTTTTCAAGGAGTTTCAAGGTGCCATTTCAAAGGCCTTTCTTATGTGCCATTAAGAAAGGACAATTTATGTTAGAGATACTTTTGGTGATTAGACACATCAGTCAGTGTCAGGAATATCTGTATCATCAGCTCATCTGAGCGGCTGTACCCTCATCTCCCTTTAAATGGAGCAAAATCAGCTGTATCTCTCCACTGTCTGTTCCTTTTCCAATTACTAAACCTAATTGAATATATGCAAATCATCACAGAAATTAAAAGCCACCTGCTAGGCGACCCCCTGGGGATGACCTAGCCTCACAAAAATCCACCCAACAACCTCGAGGCACCCAACTGTTGTTCTAGTACAACAGTTGTTCTAGTTCTATACAACTTTGTACAACTTGATGTTATTTAGGAACTGCTGTATGAATTCCAATCAGTACAGATCGGCACCTAATCTGCAGAGAGCAACAAATCCATATTGAAGCCCCAWGAGTCCCCAGTAGCATCCTTTCATCTGATGCCTTCTTCGCTCCATCCTTCTTTTCTCTCAGCCCCCATACTGCTGCCATTCAGTGAGCCCACAATCTTTGATCTCCTTTGTCATGCTCTCACACTCAGCCCCACCTTTAATCCCTTGCATCCACCCCTATCTTCCTCCTTCCCTAAAGTCCCATATCTTTCACTCTAAATGCSCTCCCTATGGCTWCACCTCTTCAGAGCCCGAAGACGTCATATTCTGAATTGCTCCACAGACCAACATAGACCTGATGGGGCCTGGCCACGGAGAGGGTAATCTGAATCTTTCCATCTCAGGAAGAGATACATAGGCAGGCTCTCTAAAGCACCATATTTTAAGATGGCTCCAGAAGGACAGAGAGATAGAAGAAAGCCATAAAGGTCAGCAGGCAGATCTGTGCTTCTGTGCTTCCAGCTGTGAGCTGAAGTCATGGCCACTTCTCGGTGTGCTTTTGCCTGCTTTATTGACTGTGATTATCCTCTTCTTCACATAGTGCCGTAGTGCATCTTCTCATCTCTCTGCTTGCTAATGATGTAGCTGGTCTAGCCCAACCCGCCTTATTATAGATATATGTGTAGCCACAGATATCTATCTTGTCTCAAGCATTAAATGGCATTTCTGCCTTTCTGTCCTCTCTAGGCTGCTCAGGGGTGCTTTTAGACCTGCAAAAATGAGGAGAGTCTAATGGTTTTGAGCTGTGAAGGTGGAAAAAGCCTCACTCCTTCAGGTGAAAGGGTAATACTATTACTATCTCTTGGGAACTCTTAGCCTCTTTTATGCCATTGTGAGCTGCATTGTAGCTCTTATTATCCCTTTGTATTGCATAGACTTGTACTCAAAGGTTCCATCTATTAGGCATGGGGAGAGGGGGRAAAAAGAACAGGGAGCTCTAACTGCATTGGAGTCAGCAAGTGTGCATGCATCACATGGCCAAGCTTATGGCACTTAGATCACCTGATCTTCGGGAATTATTTTTTTTTACAGCCTTGAAATAACTCTCCTGATACCTAGCAACATGCGCCTGTGTGGAATCAGCAGATTCTCTAGCATCAGCTGCTTATGGTACTAAACTATGAAATTATACTTGTTCATACAATTCACATTTCCAAGGGTATAGATTAATCTTTTTTTTTTTTTTTTTACTATGAGAAACAAAAGATAGGGTGTAAGTGCATGTGCTGTTTAAGACAGGTTTTGTTATTTTTCAAAAATAAGGATGTCCTGAAGTATTTTATTCTGCTTCCTCACATAGCATACTGTAGCTACCTGAAATACTATCTGAAACAACCAATTGGCCTTAACTTCCAGTCTCTGATTGGCTGGTTGTGAGTCCTGTGTAGGAAAACGTTAAAGTTTTACCTCCTCTCTCAAAAAAGCTCTACCATCAACAGTTACTCATTTAAAAAATTTAAGTATGCTGTGTGCCCACCATACAAATACCTTTACCATCACTAACGTTATTACAAATCCCTCTACATTATTACAGAATAAAAAATAACCATTTGAATACAAAATTTGGGCAAAGGTGGCTCAAATGTTATGGTTCACTGATCAAACGGTTGAGTGCTAGCTTTGTCAGGTTGGCACTTTTTGCCCCTTGACCCCAGCTTCCTAACAAGCTTGAATAAGTGATTTTTAAAAAATCTATTGTATATGTGACAAAAAAAAGCGTTCTTCTTCTTCTTTGAAAAATAAGCTTTTGTAAAAAGTTAATCAACACTTCCTGATCCATCAGAATCAAAAATTCAACTATGTGAGATAGTAATAATGTGACATTTGTAAAAAGTTTAAAGGAGAAAGAGGCAGCTTGCATTTGTACTTAAAGATGAAGAGAGTGATTTGCTCATAGAGTTTATGATATGTGAAGCACAGCCTTGTRCAGACTGTCAGGACCAGCGGTCAGGTCATATTGCACCCACTGGCCTCAAAGGACTGCACTYGCCACTGCTTTTATTTCTTTTCAATTGTTCTTTTTTTATTTTGCTAAAATGATATGAGATATGTGAGATGATTTAGTACAGCTGGTAATTACATAGAGAAGGAGTATGATTGAAAATTATGAAATTCACACCCCCCTCAATCTACTCTAGACATTTATACACCTGTCTATTCTTTGACAGATTAATTTAGATGACAAAGTAATTAATACCTTATTCAAATGACAGATTTTAATTTGTAGCCAAACCCTCAAAGACATCCCTATAATGAGCTAAGTTCCTCTATTTTCAGCTCAAAGTTAATGCTATTTTCTGAGGTGGCTGTTAAACCTCAGTTCTCTTTAATCCACATGGAAGATGCCAATTTTAGCCTTCATCCTCGTGAATCATTTTTTCTGGATCTCTGGTTTCTTCCACCTGCCCAAAATATGTTAARCAGTTTGGATTATTAGACATTAGATTAGCCATGGGCCCCTAGAATGGACTGCTTTTCCATTCTGGATAAATCCCCTATTTAAGAAACAAATGATAATAATATTAAACAAATAATAAGGCTACTAGTGTGTGTTYCAATGGCAGGTGAGTGTTGGAGAAGTCAGAATATCCATAGCTGTTGTAAGTATAGCAACAATATCTGTGTTTAAAAGTTGTGCACATTATGCACAAACACAAAAACAACCAAAATAACAATAACTAAAAATTAAGAAGAATTATCATGTTAAGATAACTCTTATTTCTTATTTATTTTGTCACACCGTCAAATATCGTCTAATGTAATAAATCTAATAAATATATGTGCTGTTTAAGTAAACCCCAGAGACAACTCTCAAAACTTTATTTTTTATACTGTCCAGATTTTTTCCCCCAGAATTTTATATGGATATTAGCATCAATATTAAATATCTGTTTTCSGCAACACCAGGCAAGTCTGGGAAGATATAGAGAATCAGAATTAGTCATATCCATTGTTCTGTAACTCTGTGTGCTCTGAAACCTCCAAGTCATTACAACACATCAATCTTTGTAAAGAGATGGGGTCATTTCCTACCAAACCTCATCGTCCCACAGCATTGCATGGATTACCGTCTGTGGCTAGACTGACCCAAACACTCCCAACATTGAAACCAGTGAAATCAGAGCACAGCTGGGAAAAGAAAGAGCCAGAAAACATTAGCATAAATCATCCCAAGGTGCCATTGTCCACCAAACAGTCTTGTGGCTTAAATTTCCTTCTTATGTGTCCCTTTACAGCCAGCCATTTTCCTTGGAGAGTAGGAGTGGCCTTGCCCGGATTTACTGGGAGAAAAARTGAATATAAGCAATCAAAGCTGTATAGCTTGCCTGTATTAAGAAAAAAAATAACAATTGTTTATTCCATTTGATGACATTTTCACAAATTATTTTAAATTCAAGGCGGCACGGTGRTGTAGTGGTTAGCASTGTCGCCTTGCACCACCAKGGTCYGGGTTCGATCCCTGGCCAGGCTYGATTCCCRTCTCTGTGTGTGGACTAGTTTGTCCAGCACATCCCAAGGATGCTTGATCAGATTGAGATCTGGAGAATTTGGAGGCCAGATCAACAACCTCATCTTTGCCTTCTAAGATCTTTTCTATAATAGCCAGCATCTACCTTTTTGGAGATTGGACTGTTCTGGAGGTTGGCCTTTACTCCCCATATGCATAAATTAACTTTTGGTTCTCCCTGCCTAAAGTTATAAWCTAAATGTCTGGGCCATGTTTGCCCGTGAGTTTCAGTACAACAACGATGTTGTTTCTCAGTAGTTASTAAGGAAGTTAGTAAATTCCTTCAGTGTACCATATMTGCTAGATGCAAATTAATAGTTWTTTYTTTTTTCAAAGTAAATGATGGTTTTGCTACTCATTTTTTTCTGACTATGTTGCTAATGGAACTTTGTCCTGTCACTTAAAAATTATTTGTCCCAATGCCAGCAACAAATGATGTCATGTTCTATGGCAAACATTTTAATCGCACTTATGTTGTGCTTCTCTCWGCTTTTTAGAAATAATGACTAATCATCTACACTACTGGGTAACATAGTTGACAATTTACTTATTTTGACCCATGATTTTAGTTTTAGGACTCGCTGATCATTTCTCATTTTATAAAATGTTTAACATCATATTTGAAMAAATAATTAAAATAAAATAAAATAGAATCTGCAAACCATAACAGTGTATGTAACATTGTCCATTGTCAATAAACTCAATGACAATGAGATATTTATATATATATATATATATATATATATACATAAAGAGAACACTTACTATTGAATCACAGAATGGAGCTCTGTTAGTAACTTAGAAGTTTTGCAGTTGACTTTTTTATATATAAATTTTATATATTTCCACTATTTAAAAGAGAAAATCAATTAAAAAATTCAATTGATTTTACWTTTACACATTTATTTTGAAATAGTTGCTAATATTAATGGTTTTATTCATTATTTTAAAAACAAGAGCAGATGTGGTCAATTGTGCAACAAAAATGGTCCATTGGGCAACCTTATGACAATTTCCAAGTTAAGCCTATATGCACATGATTTTTGTAGGATATTCTAACATGCTTTCCCATAAWAGGTAAAATGTGATAGTTTTGAAGAAAATATTTAGAATAAATATATTCATCAACAACAGACATGGAGAGWACCCCAAATTATAGRATGATTCATGTGCACATGCCTCATGAGGGATGGGTCTGTCCAAAACATAGAGTACCTTTAAAGTTTATGGAAGTTTAATTTAAAAGAAACCTTTTAATAAGTTAGTACACTTAAGTATTTAAAAGTCCATTTCTACACATTTTATATAACACACTAAATACAGTATACAATATGTTAATTTAAGTAAGATATGGTAAAACAATTAGGACGGGTAAGTATTCTCTATAGGGTAAGTCCAGTATATACCGAATAATAGAATAGAATTTAAAAAAAAAAAAAAAAGGTTTACGTATGTTGACTTAATCAAGCATAAGGAAAATTAGAACATTTAACTATGATGATTGATATATAATGACTTTTTTCGAGGATTTGATAAGGGTGAGGCAGGGATCAACCCAAGTCCAGTTAGCACTCCATCTACAGAGGTTTGATAAGGTGTCACAGCCTTACAGTTTGGCTCAAGGRCCTGAGTAAGAATGTTTGCGACAACCTAGAGGTAGAAGAAAATTAAGTCCTCAGGCCCTTTGATTGGAAAAAAAAATAGATATAAAAAGGTATAATGTCTACAGCTGTGATTAGAGTAGAGTCTCTGTGAATTTGCATAAATATCAACAGCTGGCCTTGACAAGCTGAGAATCCTTGACCAGCACTTAACCTTGGATTTCAGACTGCTTTTCAGAAAACAGGTCTCTATAATTACCCTTTCATCTGAGACAGAAAAGAAGCAGGGATAGAAAGTGAACACAGAATGAGTGTGTGGATATGTTTTGCTTTTGTGCTAGTTGTATGTATTTATGTGCTTTCAGCCTTGTCCAATTATGCTGCCCATGTTGGACATTAAGCATTACAGCATTTGAATTTCCTTTTGTTGCTTGCATGATAATGGCACTTATCTGTGTTCTTGTTTAAAGGGAACATGCATTTAGAGGGAAGATTAAGGTGCAACAATGCTTAGATACAGTAGGTATTGGATGTCAAAGTAACATCGACACGAATGCCAGGACCCAAAATTTGCCAGCAAAATATTACCCAGAGCATCAATATACCTCCCTAAGCTTGCATTATTTCTATAGTGCATTCTGGTGCCATCTATTCCCCGCAAGGAACATTCACTCACCACATTGTTAGGTACATCTTGCTTTTACTGTGCTGGACCGTCTTTTGCTTTAAGAACTGCCTTAATTATTTTTGGCATAGGGTAAACACAATGCTGGAAACCTGGTACATATTGGGATGATAGCATCCTACAGTTGCTGCAGATTTATCGGATATCACATTCCACAACATCCCAAAGGTGCTCTATTGGATTTAGATCATCTGACTATAATGAACTCACTGTCATGTTGAAGAAACCAGTTTGAAATGATTTTAGCATGGATGGATGGATGCATGCTCTCCTTTTGTTTATGCTGACTCTCTCATCCGAACATTTCAACAGAAATAGGGACTCCGCTGACCAGGTAACGTTTTCAAATATTCTGTTGTCGAATTTTGGTGAGCCCATGAGAGTTATAGTTTCAGTTTCCTGTCCTTAGATGACAAGAGTGGTACCCAGTGTTGTCTGTTGTAACCCATCTGGTTCAATGACGTATTGTGTTGCTTGAGATGGATTGAAATGTTTGGTTGTAACGAGATGCTATTTGAGTTCCTGTTGCCTTTCTATCAGCTCAGGCCAGTCTGGCCATTGTCCTCTGATCTCTGATCAACAAGGTATTTTTGCCCAGGGAACTGCCGCTTGCTGGATATTTTCTCTTTTTCAGACAATTCTCTGTAAACCCTAGGCATTTCAGAAATACTCAGACCAGCCTGTATGGCACCAAAAAATCTGCCAGGTTCAAAGTCACTTAATGAAATAAAACACTTAAAAAAATTCTTCTTTCTTCTCATAGCTGGTTTGAACTCCAACAGAATGTCCTGACCATGCCTTCATATCTAAATTCATTGTGTTGCTGCCTTTTGATTGGCTGATTAGATATTGTCCAGTTGGCCAGGTGCGTGTAATGAATTGGTTGGAGGATAGAAGGGGATATGGGTTTGACAGCAAAACACGATGAACATCATTTTTATACTTTAACTCATATTGGACAATGATTAACTTCTGACACACAAGGTTGTACATAACAACATGTTTAACTTAAAAACTGCTAAATAACCTTATTTAAAAAGCATTAAAATCCACATGCAGTGGCCACATTCTCACAAGCCAATCACATTTCTTCATTCTGTCATGTGATCAGTGAAACTAAAATACAATCTCTGCACAGAAGTGGTTACCATGACTGAATTAAATTGATTTTTAGAGAATGCTGAAGCCAAGAAAAGGGATATTTGCACTCTGTTTATTTTAAAGGGATGGGTGGTTACATGTAAAAAAAAAAATATATGTATAAATGCAATTTGTGACAACAAAAAAAATCACTAAATATGTSTGCAAATTGGATAAAAAAAAGCAAAGCCTATAAAAAAAAAGATTCCCTGTACAGTATAAGCAGTGTAGAGAAGTGAGATTGATTGTGTAAGCATGCATTCGTGTGTGTGTGTGTGTGTGTGTGTGTGTGTGTGTGTGTGTGTGTGAGGGAGAGAAAGAGAGAGAGAGAGAGAGCACATGCATATGTCCTGCTTTAGAACCCAAAAAGGCTGAAGTGAGCAGAATAGTTAGCAAGTGATAGGGGTTTGTTCTTCAGACAGAAACATTATGTACACATTTTTCATTTTATCCACTAGAAACCACTTTTGTCCTTTAGTTTTTGCCTCTTGTGATGTGCTAGTTGCGATGTGACTCACATCAGGACTAGAATAAAAATCTTTCATTAACTGAGCGATCAAAACCTTTTGTTCCACTTTCATTGGTAGGTGTAGTTAACGGTCCCATTACCATTCTCAGACTTCCAGACCAACTTTCATTTGCCAAACATTGCAGTACTTTTTGAAAACATTTCTGTTATTATTATTATTATTATTATTATTATTGTGTTTTTTTGTTTTTTGTTTTTTTAATGATTTGCTCTTCTCGTTCCCCTTATGCTTCCTGTACTTGTCTCAGATGTCCTCCACCAGAGCCTCATGAAACAAAAGGGAGGGACTTCACCTGTCTGTTTACTTTTGAGCACAGAGATGCATTATTCTTTTTCCTGCACGGGATTTGTTGTTGAAATTTGTTTCTTAAGTTAATTTATTGATTTGTGGCTTCTACTCTGCCCTAGATTTCATTGCCTAAAAACACATATGCATCACAATGAATGTCAATGATGGTTGCTACAATGTTGTACTACATAGTTACATTAATCTCTGCAGCCTGATAATTTGGTTTATTTCACACTGTGGTGTAATTATGCCTATTTTCATTAATTACTTTGTGTATTATAACCTTCAGTTAGTAAACAACTTTTTATTACACCATGTGTAAAAACTTTCATTCTCCCTAGTCCCCACACAACGTACAGTATTTATATGTCCTTCTTTCAAATAGGTCTGGGGGCTATGCCAGACTTCTCTGAGCATAGTATCTCAGGGGGCCATAACTAATCCTCATTACTAACATTCTGAAGAACATTCTACAGATACGATAGATCATGCACTAAAGCAAAACCATTCAGTACTGGTATTTGTTCAAGAAGCTGTGATGGTGCTTTTGCTCACGCTACTCAGCTGAGCAGTGTTGTGCCAACAACCTTCTTGGCTTTCTAGGGGAGGAGGAATAGTCACCAACACCTGACCTCAACTGATTTGAAAACTTGGGGCATCCTGAATAGCTGTTTTTTTTTTTAGTCATGAAGCTGCTCAACACAAGGGACACAAACGAGTGGGACAAAACTGGTCCTTCAATATTGGAAAATGTAGTATAACATATGCCTCAGAGACTGGAGAGTGTAATCAAGATCAAACATTTTTGAATTTATTGATTCTGCTGAGCACTCATTCTTCCAAGTGACTTTTTACTGTATAGGGAGATCACACTTTTGAGACACAGTGCACATTGTAACAAATACACACATATGCTCTATTGACCCCTTGCACATATTCTTATATACTTGATCCCTTTAAACTAAAACCTTGAAATGCTTTGTTGTGGATCAACAGCTAGCACTTGTGATAGCTGGGGGCTGTGTGTGCGCGAGTGTGGGGGGTGACGAGATGCTGCAGAGCCTATTTCCCATCCATGATATGCTAAGTCTCCCTTCACTTTATGTGACATTTTCGTTTTTCCCTCCCACTGAGGTCATGGGCGTGCTTTCTCTTCCCTTGCTTCCTGACTTTAGATCCTTCTGTATTTTTCTCATCGTTCCTTCTCTAAATACAGTATGTCTCTCTCCACTCTGCGTGAGCACTGAGTCGAGAGTGATAATACTGCTACTTTTCAGGAGCACTTAGAGATGGATTGGAGTGGGTTAACAGCACTGAGTGAGAATCTGGGAACCAGAATTAAATGTGTATTTTATGTACAGTGTGTATATATGTGTGTGTACAGACCAAAAGTTTGGACACACCTTCTCATTCAAAGAGTTTTCTTTATCGTGTTCTTTATTGTGTTCTTTAGCCCAAACGCGTCTCTTCTGCTTGTTGTCTGTCCTTAGCAGTGGTTTCCTAGCAGATATTCTAGCATGAAGACCTGATTCACACAGTCTCCTCTTAACAGTTGTTCTAGAGATGTGTCTGCTGCTAGAACTCTGTGTGGCATTGACCTGCTCTCTGATCTGAGCTGCTGTTAACCGCCGATTTCTGAGGCTGGTGACTCGGATGAACTTATCCTCCGCAGCAGAGGTGACTCTTGGTCTTCCTTTCCTGGGGCGGTCCGCATGTCAGCCAGTTTCTTTGATGGTTTTTGTGACTGCACTTGGGGACACTTTCAAAGTTTTCCCAAATTTTCGGACTGACTGACCTTCATATCTTAAAGTAATGATGGCCACTCGTTTTCCTTTACTTGCTGCTTTTTTCTTGCCATAATACAAATTCAACCTCTGAATGAGAAAGTATGTCCAAACGTTTGGTCTGTACTGTATATAATTTTATTTATTTTTTTCATACAGTTCATTGTTGCAGGTAACAAATTCAGGCCATTTTAATAATAAAATGTATTTTACACCTTGTGGATTAAAATGGCACCAATTTGGCAGAATGACTCATTAACCATATTAGGTTAAAGAATTAACCTAAATTTTAAAATGTGAATCTTAAACATGACACCCTTTCATGTCTTGACGGCTGTAGGATCACAGCAGTAAAAAGGAAATTAAACTAAAATGTGGTTTAAAACGGTTGTTCTCAACCCTTGTCCTTGAGGACCACCTACCCTGAACATTTTTATGTTTTTCAGCTACCAGGACTCCTGATTTAACTAATGAGGTAATTACAACATATTTGAATTGAAGTGCGTGTGGTAGAGCAGGGAAGACTGGCAAATGGACAGGTAGTCCTCCTGAACCAGGCTTGAGAACCACTTGTTTAAAACATTGACACTTTTTTTTTTTTTTTTTGACAGAAAAGGCTGAAGTCTGGGCAGGAGGAAGATATCATGAGAAATACAGAAGGAGAAGTAAGGAGGCAGTAGTGACCAGGAGAGAGAGAAAAGGACTCGGAGGGAAGAAAAGAGTAAGTGAGAGAAGAGAAAGAAGCAGAAATTAATGTGAGAGATTAAGATGAGGTTGCAACTAAATCAGAGTGAGGGACAGCAGCAGGGGGTGATGGTGAGATGGATTAGTAAAAACTAACTTTCAGACCAGGTTAAATGTTAGACCTTGGATTTCTTAGAGGTTTCTTTCATCACATTCAACTAGTTAGAAGTGGCTAAGTTAAGACACCCTGGTACGTCTTTTGGGATGTAACCGAACTAAATGGAAGAGAAAGGTCATGTGCCTTCTGTTTGCCTTTAATGTCAGTCATGTCTTGTTTGATTTGTGTGGATTTTAGTTTAAATTTGCATATTCTGCATATTCTACGGTATATCAGCATATGTCTTATCTTTCTTACTTTCTTATTTCTTTCCTTCACATTACTTGGAATCTGTACATGAGGTCTCTTCAAGACAGCAATTTATTTTTATCATCAAAACAGAACATTGTGCTTTCTTGCAAGATCTGCCATTGGGGCTTTTGGTCTATCATGAAAAAAAAAAATCACTGGCTCTTTCTTATGTTATGGATGTGACTGGGATATTGAAGACCTGTTTTCCCCCATGCTGACACAATCTAGGTCTGTGATTCCTTGGGGAAGTCCTGTACATTAGGAACTGTCTCCCCAGGGCACAGACAGTATACAGTAAGAGTAGCTTGACTATTGACTGAGACAGTCATCTGGTTAATACATTTAACACATTCAGAACTCAACAAGCCTGCATATTTTTTAAAACACGCTGCTTAGATGCCATCAGAAAGGTAATATTTAAGATTTTATATTTATATATTTTTAAATTATAATTAGGTAATATTTAAATATTTATATACTAGATGTCTCTTTATTTCAGTGTAATTAATGGAAACAAAGCATTGTAATCAATGGATACAGTACAAGTTTTAGCTAAAAATGTGAACTAGCACCTTCTTATCAGGCTAGTCACATAGCCAAATGTACAGTAATGTATTCCTTAGAAGAACATTGTTTATTCAAGCAAGGAGTTGAAGACTGATGTAAATTCTTCTGCCCTTTAAAGTTTTAAAAGCCTCTTAATGCCATTATTGGAGTTGATGCTTCCAAGAATTAAAGAAAATATTACAATTCTGCTCTTAGCTGCTTACTTGAAACCCTTTAAAAGCTATTTAGCCATATTCTTAAAAGKGTAGTTACTTTCCCATTTGGGAACAGATACATAAATCACTTATCATTCATCTTCAGAAACTAATTTATCCTGGATAGAGTCCTGGTGGATTTGAAGCATATCTCCGGAACACTTAAGATTAAGATTCAATTATTTGTCACATACTGTATAGCTTACAGCATAGTGATTTTTTTTTTCTCTCCTAAATATCCAATTTAGAACGTTGGGGTCAGAGTTCAGCTTCAGCCAGGATAGAGCACCCCTGGAGCAGATAAGGTTAGGGGCCTTGCTCAAGGGCTCAACAGTGGCAATTTGGTGGTGCTGGGGCTTAAACCCCTGACCTTCCTATTGGTAACCCAGAGCCTTAATCATTTGAGCCACCACTGCATTTTAAGGCACCGTGTAAATACATACTACCGTGTACATATTTACATACTAAGGTGTTATGTATAAAGTCAGTAATCCGCCTAATGACACAGTATTTGGAACTCGGAGGAAACCGAGAACAGGAAAGAACCCACACAATTAAAGAGAAAACTCATAACACTCCACACATACAGGTAAAGACAGCTCACACGACTGAACCAGGAACCCTGATGATGTGAGGCAGCCTGCTGTACTGAACAGATATTCTCCAGTAATGTTCTTATTGATTTGAATCAGTTTTAACACAGGTATCATGAATAAACATGTTAACACTTTTGTGTCATCTGAGGCAAAGTAAATGGACGTCCACTATAAAACACACATTAAACTGTATATCCTTCCACATTTTTTCATGATTCCCAAAATACCGTTTATCTCTTGAATAAACCAAAAATCCCTTTAAATCATCAAAGTGGCACAAACAACCTGGAGCTAGATTAGAGCATATTTTTCGCTTCTGTAGTAAAGTGTTTTTGTCTCTTAATCAATCATMTCCTATTTAGGATAGACACATTTGCAAATGCCTGAAGAGATACACATTAAGGCTTWCCAGATCAAATTTGTGGTAGTTATATTCCCTGTGGTGTTTTCTAAGTGGCTATATACTTATTGGCCATGATGCAGATGCATCTATAGTGAATTGTGGTATTCACATACTACTAGGAGCCTGGGGTAGTATATTTTTGAGTTCTTGTTTAGACAAGCTGTCAATTTTTTTTTTCCTTTTTTCTTTTTACATCCCTTGGCTTATGTCAGTTTAGGAAAAAGACCTTCTCTCCTTTTATTTCTGTTATGTTTATTTTCAGACAATTGCCTTAAGCTACAATCTAGGAAAATCTGTCTGTCATGAGGCTGATGTGCCACCCCCATGCAGTCAAAATGCAGCTCTACCTTTTTTTTTTTTTAAGGTCTACAGCATTTATTTGCTCCAGTGTGGCACAGTTTGCCCTGCTTTTCCCAGGAGTGCCTGTCATATTGAACACTGAAGTGGAGATGTAAAGATACTTCTTTTACTCTTCCCTAGTCAGGTCTCATCATCTAACTGTTATGATGAATAGTTTCTGAGTTGACCACTTTATTAGATGCAAGTGTACTTTTTTTTAAATTGAACAATATGGTGTTTTTCTTGGCTGTCACCATCAACGTTCTGAGGGATTTTTGAATTTTTTTAACATTCTTCATTTTTTTCTACAGTTCTCTCTATTACTTTTTTCTTCCTATCTCTCTTTGTGTCCGCATCCCATCTTTCTCTAAAGCTATAGTTCATGCAACTTCAATCAAAAAAAAGAATTATGATTAAAACAAAAAAATGGCAAATTGATTTCTTAAGAAATGCTCACACTGACACAGATCGATAAATGTAGACCTATGAAAGAGGAAGTCTGCTGTTCTTCAACCATTATGGGTATCTTTGACTCATCCTKWGCCATGCTGCTCAGTTTGAAGAAAGTGCTCAAAAATTGGAGACCCATCATTATGATGCACTTTCTGTCATTTACTATTTTTTTCTTCTTTATTTCCATGGGACACTACAACATAGTATCTTCCCTGATGACATCTGAGTCCTTATTCCCAGAACTTACAGTAGATTGTGAAAGAGTGGTTTTGGGAGAATGAGAAATCATTTTACGCACATGGATTGGCCACCACTTTACTGTCATGATAAAAGTAATAAATAAATAAATAAATAAATAAATAACATAGGGTAAAATAATGATTTGACCAGGTAGTAATTGATATGTACCTATGTAGATGTATCATATTAAAGCAAAGGTAAATGTGATACAATGCAGATGTGCAAATGAACTCTGGCCAAATACTTCACAAAAACGTATAGACAATTTAAGATAAACATGTGGAAATGTGCAAATATAAAAATGTTTAATGGCTTTGAGAAGAAGGTAATTGTCGATTGTCTCATGGAGTGGTTAGGATTGGTTCCTCATGATTGCACAGAGCTTGGCCAGTGTCCTCCTCACCAATGCCATTTGTACTTAGTCCAGACAAAAGCCTAGGACTGCGACAACATTCTTAGCATTTTCATATATAATGAATTTTGTTCTTTTTAAAAACACCATGGTAATTTTGCAGAAGTAGAGAAAACAGTAACAATCAGACCAAAACAACCAATCAGAGAATGTCTGAGTGAGATGTCTTTCATTTGCTTTCAGTAAATCCTACTACAGTGTAATTTTTGTGAAAA
Source organism: Clarias batrachus (assembly GCA_003987875.1). NCBI lineage: Eukaryota > Metazoa > Chordata > Actinopteri > Siluriformes > Clariidae > Clarias > Clarias batrachus. The sequence goes on along the minus strand of QMIH01001768.1, from coordinate 38,220 downwards.
AGTAATTGGTCTGTGAATTAACTCTAATTTTAAAGGAACTAAAACAAATGTAACATGCATGATGGGTTCCAGGTACAAAAATCACATACAAACTAGGCTACAATGCACTGAGTCAAAAGACAGCCATGCAATATGTTATGATATACACTCACTGGTCACTTTAACATGAGGTCATGTTCATTTGCTAATGAATGCAATTTATAAATCAGCTAATCATGTAGCAGCATAAAATTGCAGAGACAGGTCAAGTGCTTCAGTCAATGGCCATATTAAATGTCAGCATAGAGAAAGTCTGATTTTTTTTTAAACTGGTGCCAGATGGGCTGAGATTTTATAAACTGCTGATCTCCAAGGATTTTCACTTACACAAAACAGTCTTTAGTGTCGACTCAGAATGGTATAAATGACAAGGAACATCTTGTGAGCTGAGAGAAATTCTATATCAAATAACCACTTTTAGCATCTTAGAATGCACAACACATCAAAACATGAGCTGGATAAAGTAGAAGACCACAGGTTCAACATCAGGTTCTATTTCTGTCAGCAAAGAATAAGAATATGTTTGAGCATACTCACCCAAACTAGACAGTTGGAGACTGGACAAGGTGATTTTCCTCCTACTCTTCAGCTGTCCTGCTTTGATAGGTATGTGCCCACGATAACCTCATATTCTTTTCTTGGCTGACAGAAGTGAAACCCATTGTGGCCTTCTGCTGTTGTAGGTCATCTACCTTATATGTTGATGTGAGGGGGTTCTAAGACGTAAAGAGTGCTTTGCTTTGATTTACTGTAGATTTACTGTAAACTTTCTCTCAGCTCAAAGTATGGACTTTCTCTCAGCTCAGGTCTCAGTATGGTCATTCTCTTCTGGTCTCTCTCATCAACAAGGTGTCTCAGATTGCATCCAAAGAAATCACACCATTTCTTCAATCTTATTTTGGGATGTGAATATTATCTAAAGCCCTTGAACAGTATCTGCATGTTTTTTTATATTGCAGTTTACTGTTGCTGTTTTTTTGTCCGTGACAAAATATGGACATTGGAATTTAATATAAATTCAAAATGCAGACTTTTACTTTTAATTTAAGGGTATTTCCACACACTGGGTGAATTATATTGGGATTATAGCATTTTTTATAAGTGGTTCTGCTTTTGCCCTTAAATTTGATCTTTGGCAAGTGGAATGCATGCTGAATTGCGTTCGGGTCAGGTGATTGACTTTGTAGCTTGCAACTGCAGAACATTTCACTTCTTTGTTTGGAATAAACATCTACATTATAAAGTGCTATCCAAAAGGTTTCTCTTTCCGTGGTTTATTATAGGGTTGCATCTTGTGAAGCTTGTTGTAAAGAGGAAAAGAAGCAAGACTTCTTCTGTCATCTATCACAATTGCTTCTATGGTCTTTTGGGGCTGTTTGGTGTTCCTGAGATAACTACTATGTTCTTTATTTTAAGAACGTTCCAAATATGTGACCATTTTTTTTTTTTTGCTTTCAACTAATGATTTTTCTATCTCTCTCTTTTTTTTCACCCTCTTGATGACTTGCTTCACAGGCACTTGAGGCATCACATTAAGAGTTAACAGCAACAGATTCCAAAGGCAAATGTCACACTACTCTTTAAATCAACACTATATCTTGAATCTGCAAATTTTTTGTTAATGAAATAGTGATGGAATAATACAACCCTGTCCAAGGAACAGCTAAGCTGCTGATTATCCAATTACTTTTAGTTCCTTGAAATGGGTGTGGAATGTGGTACATACAGTATGAAATAGTTTCAAATCACAACCATATGTAATTCCTAATACATTTGATGGGCTATTACATTTGTGTATTATGTTTTGTATTACTGTTACTATAAAAGCTGYAAATTTGTACTAAATTTTTTGGCTGTTATCATGTTGACATGTTGTTATTATTACATGGGACACTTTGAGCTCATGTATTTTATTCAGTTTAAATTCCTATATACGGTACAGTGGTAGACAGCTAAAATAACACATAGTCAATGTCTAACCATTTATTGTATGTATACCTGACTGTATTTATTAGTATCTAAACATATATACATTATTTGGAATTAATTGACTTTTTTTTTACATATTCTGCATAAACAAATTGGAGCTGCACATAGTAAGAATGATACTTTAGGTAATCATTGATCCGAGACATCAGGACATTATACATCTTAGCTTACTGTAGGTTCCAGGTTAAAGGAGCATGACTCTTATTATGTTATCCATCATATCCAGATACATCCACACGTACTACATATAGTCAACATATTTCAAGAGATTTCTTTGTTGTTGTTGTGATGTTACTTAGGTAATTTCATTTTATGGGTTTTGTTTCTTGAGGACAGGAAGAATGCAAAATRTCTTCCAGAACTATTGGACTATTTCAAATCTCAGACTCAGTGGTAGATATATTTGCTTCTTTGCATCACAAAACAGCTACAATTTGTGGGTAAAGAGATCATAGGAAGTGTACATGCCTGAGATATGTTAAGTTGAGGCAAATGCTGAGCGGTGGAAATTTGTGTCGGTTATGTACACAAACATGGTTCAAAATGCACAATTTTATTGCAAACTTACACATTATTGTCCATACTATGCTCACAAAAAAAAACTTWAAAAAAAACTCAGAATTATACAGTTTACACCGTATGCTTAGCAGAATGCTGCTCATCTCTTCTCATATCATACATACCCCAAAACGAACTACCTCCAAATTAATACTAGCAAAAGTTCTATCTTCTTAAGAAGACATCATAATTCCAAACACAATGACATGAGCAACACTAACATTGACTTTTTATATAATATATAAACCACCATTCCATTACAAAACAAGAACAGGGGTAATCATATAGAATGTAATCTGCCATAAAATTATTTTGTTTTGTGTCATTTTTGCAGAGAAAATGTATGAAACAACTAATTCAGTTACAGTATATTTTATTGCATATCATAATGTAGGTGTACATGGAGCTCATATTTCCAAAGATTTACCCTATTGGAACTAGGATGTAACTAAATAAAAGATGCAACTAAAATGAAAAACAAACATTCTTATTTGGATTAAAAAAAAGAGTAATTTGGTTTTGAACTTAACCCGATCAACCATAACAGTAACATCACTGCTAGGTGAACTGAACAACATTGCTGAACTGAACAATGTTCACCAACTATACATGAATATATATACAAGTAAACTAGTGATATCCAGTCTGATCCAGAAAAGCCAATATAGCACAATAAGTCAATGCAGATCACAATAAAAAGTTAGCAGAAAAAGTCTGCCACACCCAGTGCACAGCAAGCAAAGCATCATCAGACAAACAATGGAGGCCCCATGCTGCAATCCACAGCACCCAAATCATCCTCTGTACTGTGGTGTCCGGGTGCGAAACACCACAGCATAACCCCAAAATCAATGTGCGGTCACACCCCAAGGGGACAGAGCCACCAGTGTGGCACAACACAAATGCAAATTGTAGGTGGTTTTACTGTTATGACTAATAAGTGTATATTGATATGTTTTTAAAACAGCTTGCAAACATATAAAAAAATTAGGTGTGGATACACCCACTTTTGGTGTTAGATTAGTTTAATTGAGAAATGAAAAAATATATCAATTAATTAAGGTTATTAATTGCATTTGGTGTCAAAGCAATGGCAGGAGAAACAGTTAAAGAGAGATTTTTGTCACAAGTTGTATAAACATAGTACTGTAATGATAAATGCACACAACAAAAGGTAAAAAGCTGTAATTCAAAGTAATGCTCTTCAAAAAAGTGCAAACATTAAAATAAGGAACAGTAAAGTGTAATCAGTAGTGTGTAGGGGTTCGACAAAGCAGAGTGATTCCAATGGGGAAAAAGTGCTCTTTATTTTACATTGTGTAAATAAACATTGTTATGTCACTGTAGCTGGTGCATACACACACACACACACACACACACTGTGCAGCATTAGTGGTCCGGCTGGACTGCCTGGAACAGGCGTGAGTGCCTGAATGGTGAAGTCAGTCACAGTGCAACCTAGCATTGTTATGGTCATGCGAGGAGTGCTGGTGCACCGAGCTGTGCGGAGCAGAAGGGTCGTCGGTTGAGGAGGCGGGGCGATCTCGCAGGCTTGTCACAGACTGCTTTTTCTGTTTTTCCTTCTCTGAGTCTGTGGGCATAGGAAACAACCATGAGATTGTATACCAAAAGAACCTACTCACCTGATTGGGACTCCATGGCCTTTTTACAGGCAGTAAGATGGTAAGTGACTATTTGTGTCCAGATCTGTCCAGGAGCTGTCCAGGGTGCCAAATGCATGCTGTGTCTGCCTTTTTGTTGTTCAACACTGGAGCTGAATGTACAAGAGGCAGTGGCTATAATCCCCAAAAAATAGCCAAAAAATCTTACATTTCCTTTGCATTCACAGCTGTCCTACTTTATAGCTTGTGCTACAGAAGAGAAAACATGGACAGCTCATGACAGAAACAACTGAAACATGCTCTGTACATTTTAAATTAATAATTTAAAATAATAAAGAGCTATATATTTTTTGTACGTATAATAACTTGTATATGATTATGATATGTCTTTAAGTCTCTTCTATAACTGCAGTCTTGCAATGAAGAAGTGAGTACCTACTCATCTTTAATGTCCACATCACACCCTAAGATATAATCACAAAATTGTATATTGGACTTATTTACTGTACAGAACACTACAATCAAAATATTGTGTTAATATAAATATATAAAGTGTGATGCTACACTGCCCAGCCAAAAAAGTCACCCACTCTAATATTTTGTTAGACCACCTTACATTCTTTGTGGCATCATTTTGATAGTGACTGTCGCACCATTTAACACACCTACAGATGCATTCATTTCTCTTCAGGATTACAGTATGTTCTCTCTAGTTGAGGAACAGTTAAAGAGTGTAAAGTCTCTTCTCCAGCACATCCCAAAGACCTTAAAGGGGTTAATGTCTGTGTTGTCCAATCCATTTGTTAAAATTACATATCCTGTTATCTGAACCACTCTTTCACAATTTGAGACTAGTGCATCCTGGAATATGCTGTGCCATCAGGGAAGGAAAAAAAAATCCATTGATAGAAAAACGTGATCATTTAGTATATTTAAGTAGTCAGATGACCTCATTTCTGAGCACATAACACTACTGAACCTAGTCCCGACCAAGACAAGCAACCCCAGATCATACCACTGTGCACACAGGCACTGGGCATGATGGATACACCACTTCCTTTGCCACTCTTCTTAACCTGATGTGCCCATCACTTTGCAGCAGGGTAAATCTGGACTCAGCAAATCACATGACCTTTTTGTCCAATGCTCCACTGTCCATTTGTTATACTCTACTTCCTAGCAAATTAAATCCCTTGTGAGTTCACTTCATATTGTGTGTGTGGAAATGCTTATCTCTAATCATGATCATAAAAAAAAAAAAAATCAGATCACATTTCTGCTTCCAAGATGATAGTTCAACACTACCCTTCCAGGTTATAATAATGCATTGGACATTTCTTAATTTCTTAAAAACCCAATGTTAGTATTTTCAGCTATTTTCGTGGTTGTTTTCTTTTCTTGATGCAGACAATAATTTGACATCTTTTCTGTCACCAGCACATCTTAAGATGACAGAGCTCATCTTAATTGCCAGTTTAATCTAGAAGGATCTCACAAATGTCTCTCATTTTCTATAATGGAGTACCAGTAAACAAAGTGTAATTGATGGAAAACACAACAATTGAATAGAAATAAATGTTGAAGCATGGTCAATCAGAGTTTAACGAAAATGTGGATTAACACTAGTTAAACTGAAATGCTTTTAATACAAATACCATTATACTATTGAATACTGCTGAGTTAAAGCAATTTAGTGATGTTTAAAGGGATTTTTTTTGTTTATATTTAATCATGCAATTAATACACTTTTTCGCCAGCAATTTCTTTTCAGAACAAATTCATTTCTGTATTACTGTAGATCCTATTTATAATTTCTACAGTGAAACATGGAGCTTGCATTGTATCACAGATCTTTTTTGTTGTTGTTTAAATCAGTAATTTCTGGTTTGGTTCATGCAACAGTACCTCCTAGAGGACACGGTCAGGCTATGCTCAAGTATGAACATCTCTGTAAGAGCATCTGCACTTGATGTCCTTGCATGCTCTCGGAGATAAACACACAGAAACATAAATTAGCCTTAAGACAATAGTTTTTTATTTTTTATTTTTTTTATAACAGACACCAATATGGCTTGCTGCCTTGCTGCACATGATTTCCTAAGGTTTGATTGGGAGTGTGCGTGTGTTGATGATATTGCTGTATACTGTACTGATGATCATTCTCATATAGAGGTGACAGAGGGGATGTGATGAGAAGGTGCACTGGGATATTGGTGACTTAATGGGTGAGTTGATGGACCATCATGAGTTGATAGCCCATTGTCAAGAAATAATTCAACTCGTTTGCCCTCCATACACTTTCCTGATCTTGATGGTCTCTAGGCAATTTGTGTCCTGGGATTTATCTTACTCTGTTCCACACCTCTCTCACCTTGCTTTGCTATAGATAGTGCTCAATTTCCTTTCTGTATACCTCCTTGCACTCGCTCTCGATTTCACCTTCATCTCCTTTCGCACTTGTTTCACCTTATCTGTAGCAGTATCGCCGAAGGCCTACGTTTTCTTATTCAGAAGAACTTTCAGATGCCTAGTGACTCAGGTTCTGTTGTTTGGGAAGCAGTATAAAGACATACGCAGAGTAAGCACTGCACTATCTACGTTGTAGCTGATATAGTCAGTTAATTATAATGTGGTTGATGTAGTTAGTGAGACCATTTCAGTGTTCTCATATAGAATTATAAGAGAACGTACATTTACAATTTACATGTGTTTGCTTTATTTATTTATTTATTTATTGTTTAGGTTTATTGTGGACACTGCATTCAGGTGCCATCCAGTAACAAACTAACCAAAATACCAAAATCCCCAGTCAACCAATAAGGAGCCAGTAATGTTACAATGGAATGAATTTGAAAGAAAATACCGCCCAACACACACAGATACATTGACATATAAGATAAGGTACTTAGCTGTAGATACCAATACCGATAGCAAAATTGTGTGTATAAATGTGGGTAGACTGAGAGATTTTGGCAAAGATAAAATCCTGAGATGACCAGCAGAGTAATACTGTAGGTGTCAGGTTTGCTGTCCTTCAGTCCCATTGTGAATGATGAGACACATGGAGAGCGCGTTCACAGAAGACAAGAGATACATTACTATTATGATAACATGTGCAAGCAGTATGGCCTTCAGGTACAGTAACTGGTAACTACCAGTATCTCAATGTTTGGATCGCCCAGTTGTTCCTTAACCGTGATGCGACAGGATTCACCATCTGTTGATTACAAACATTATAAGAATCACTTCTTTCTCTTCTCCACTTCTTATCTCAGTTGTTATAATCCGCTTTTATGAAATGGAAGCTTACAATGTTAACAGAAGTCAGTTTTGCTTAATTACATCTCTGTAATACTGCATTTACGGTATTCCTACTGGCTATATGCAGGTTAACTCCATTTTGTATGCGACAGATCTTACATTGCCTATAAAAAAAAAAAATGAGTGATGCAGGTTTAATTTATTTGATCTGATGTTTTACCTCGGTCCGATACTGCATGCATGGCTTCCCAAGTTCCACAGGATTTTCTAGTGACTTGCCTAAGGACACTGGCGATTTCCACAGTGCGAGCAGCTGCTCACTGGTGTAAACAAAGCAATTGAGTTCCTCTGGCATGCAAACCACAGTAAAAAGAAGGCCAACAATCGTCTTTATGAGATGTTAAAAGTTAACAGGCTGCATTACTGGTATATTGTCGCTGGTGAAAGACGGCAAAAAAAAGATCACGATAAAACATGCGAACGAATAGGAAAGTTGACTGAGCATGTCATCATCTCCTGTAAAACGTACTCAGTGTATTAAAGCTGCTATACTTTTAGAAATAGTAAATTCTCCATAAATATATTTATGGACAGAATCTCTCACAGCACTTCCTGACAGTACATAGCATCTACCATGGTGTGTTTATGACATAATTGTACCACAAATATAATGCAAAAAAAACTTGTTACTCAGGAAAGAATATGGTCTTTTAAAATAATAACTGTTTGCTATTATTAATTCCACAATATACAGTAACTGTATAATTTTCTGCAATAGTCACAGCATCTTTTGATCTTTTCATTCAAATCAACACTGATAAACCTTTACAGTATATACATGCATGTAATATGTGAATAAAATATACAGTACTGTACTTGTACAAGTCTTGAGCCAGTCCTCATTCCTTCTAAATAAATTACATTYAAATATGTATATTAAATAATAATTTTAAATATATGGGCCTCTGAGTGGCGCAGTGGTAAAGTGCGAATCAGCATYCAGTTCGAATCCCGGGTGATGCTGTAACCTCTCGCAGCCGGAGGTCTAGAGAGAGCGGATTGGCCGAGCTCTCTCAGAGGGGAGGGATGAGAGGTACATAGTGCTCCCACATTAATTCACGGCTTTACAGCCAACCAGGGGCGTCTGTGAGCTCACGCAACGCAAGGAGCGGATAGCGCTGTCCTCCGAGTGTGTTACGCCGCCCCCAACGGTGCGTGAGCGAGCAGGTCGAAAAGATGCGGYCGGCTGGCGTCACGTGGTTCGGAGGAAACACGTGATAGTCTTCGGCCCTCCCGGCTGAGTGGTAGTAGTAGCCTTAATGTGGGAGCCCCCTAGTGACGGGGAGGAATTGGACACAACTGAATTAGGGAGAAAATCGGGGGTAAAAAAAATATAAATAAATAAAAAATAAATAAATATATAATGTCTAAATATATAATTTATTAGATTCATTTTTACAAAAATTGGTGGTTTATGTACAGTAACAACTTCAACAGCAACAACAACGTCATTTCCTCACTCGTCTGTTCCAACCATTCAGCATTCAGCATCACCAGCCTGATCATCTGACATCATCTGCACCTGTTTCTCACTAGTTCATGCCTAAGGTTAGCTTATTTCATATGTCAATGCGGCTTAACAAAGAAAAAAATAATTCCTCTGAAACTGGGCAGGTAAAGGGACTGGACTGAACTCAAGTCCTTCAGGAAGCCTGAGAACTATTTCTCAAGACTGCATAAAAAATCGGGAGTAGTGTACATTGATTTACTTCTGTGCTTCCCCCAGTAATGAGTCACTAGTTTAATCAATATGAGAATATTGGCCCATAATACTTAATGCTACAGTGCATGTGATTTTTTTTCTTCTTTTGTTGAGATGCTATGGCAGTCCTATAATAGCAGTTTAGTCAGTGCTGTGTTGAAGGTGTGGGGTTAGAATTGGTATCTAAATAGTACCATAATGGTAACATAAATGGTACCACGAATATCATATGATATCAAACCAGCAGCAGGATATTCATATGCTCACAACTGCAAATACTGGGGCCAGATAACAACCACATACACATTTTGGCTGCTCCCAATAGGGGTCGCCACAGCTAATCACCCACCCCAGATATTTAATTTGGCGTAGGTTTTATGCTGGATGCTGTTCTTTCAACAACCCTCCCCAATTTATCTGGGCTTGGGACCAGCACTGAGAGTGCACTATYTTGTGGTAGTGGTAGGTTTATGCCAACAAAAGCAACAAATACTATCCATTAGTTCACCAAGGAACCACCAAACCACATACAATTGCAACCATAAGAATAATCAGCACAGTGCTGCAGTCACATTAGAGCATAAGGTTTAAAATGTTCTTTTGAAAGTAGCTTGAAATAGCATTTTTATATCAGAGATGCTTTAAACTCTTTTATCTAGTAATGTCAAATACATGAATCATCACAAAGCTACTTTTCAGTGCTGCTGTTGACTGCTAAACTTATTGACCTAACTCCTAGCTTCCTCAATCTGTTTTACTCTTACTATAGATACTGTATATGAATTTAATAGCTGTGTTCTTAATTGTTTGGATGAACCCATCGCTTACTGTACATTAACTGTGGCTGTATGTAAGCTGAATTGTTGAACTTTGGACTAAACAACTTAATAGACAAAACGAAACAAAACTAGATTAGAGTCACAATTTAACCTGGCAACCAAGAATGTAGACAACGCCTAGAGGACAGCTGATGATCTCTTCACACATGCCAGCAGGACAGAGAAGAGCTGCATCAGATGGTGACACTGTGCTAGACACACACCATTCTGCTGTAATTAGAAGGATACCACATTTTGGCCCATGCCCCCAGGGCATTTTTCAGGGCACAGCTGGGCCTGCTGAGAGGGAGACGTTTTGGTTCATACTGCTGAAGGGACACAGAAAGAGGAGACAGGGTAAAAGTCACACTGCCTAAAAACATGGCCAGCTCAGCTGTCATCCATATGGAAATGAACGTAGCCTTTAGAAGGCTAAGAAACTGCAATGACGTCGTATAAAAACAGTGTGATCCTGACTCTGACAATCTGTAAACTAGGAGAATGGATACAAAGCAAGGTTGTAATTGGAGGTTTATTTTATAATCTAATATACCCAGAAAATGTGCCGATAAAAAAGGATATTTTATGAGTATAATTTCATACTTTAATAAAATAACTGACATAAACATAAACCTGGTAGCTGCAGACATACACTGCATTATGAGTGACTTAAATTACTGCTGATTACATAAGTTAGGGAGACACAATATATCACAAGCTGCCAATAAACTATCTTTATGAATCTCTAAGAGAACATTAAATGCTCTGTGCCTATTCAAACAAAGCTCAATAGAGATATGAAGCCAGGCAATAACTATTTTACTATTTAACTATATAAGGTTCATCACTCATGAACCTTATGTAGAGCTCATAGTTAAAACAAACAAACAAACAAACAAAAAAAAATAATAATAATAATAATAAAAGAATTTTCAATGATCTTTTCTAAAACAACACCTGAAGAAAGAACAGCCTAGATACTATACTTAAAGTTATACAAAGTATTTTATATCTTATGAACATAAGTCCTGCTCACATGTAGAATAATACATTTTAAATTCTGCACYGAAACATAAAGTTATAAATATATGTACATGCATTAGTCTTTGTCACACATGATTTAGGAATGTTTCCAAAACTGAAATGTCTATTGTGCGTTATCACATTTAGCCACATTTATTTCAGTTTAAATCGGCAAAATAAATAAATAAATAAATAAAAATCTACTAAGGTCCACTCCCATTATTTCCCCCAAAACCTGTGCAGAAATTTGCATATGTAAAATGTTAAATATAGTCCTTTGGGAATGGGTCTTGCCTGTCAGGTATAGGGGTGCTCATTATTTTCTTTTTCTACTGATAGAGTAAATGTACTAAATGTTCCTGGAAAAATGAGAGAAGAGTGAGAAGGAGCTAGGAAACAAATAGCTGCAAGGCAAATGGATTTCTGAGTGTTTCAGAGAGCAGCAATCTGAAGAGATGCCTTGCATTAAGGGCAGCTTATATTAAGAGCAAAGAGCTCCTTTGATGTTGCAGAGGCAATGCATCATCCATCCAACACATCAAAGGCTCAGTTAAAAATGTATGACATGCACAACTAAAAAATRCACAGTAAAAATCATAATAATGGCAATAACGTTAGAAGATCATATAGATCACATAAACACACACATATATATATATAAATGTTAATTGAGTTTATAAATGGTTCTAATGCAAAGGTTTATTTTGGCTGAATAACAATGTACCAAATATTTTTKGGGGTACCTAATTATACCTTCAGTGTAGTGCAGGTAGTTAGGCAGGTAATGACCAGGCAGTTTGTAAGATGAGGTGAGGAAATGTCACAAACAATGCGGTCCTGCCTCTTCAGTCTCACTCACTCATCATCTATACCGCTTAATCCTGTAGGCCTGGAGCTTATCCCAGGAGACTTAGGGTACATGGCAGGGTACAGGGCACAGAMACACACACATACACTCACTCATTCATTCACACAACAGGCAATTTTGGAACGCCAATTAGCCTACTAACCTACATGTCTTTGGACTGTGGGAGGAAACTGGAGTACCCTGAGGAAACCCACCAAGCACGGGGAGAACATGCAAATCCATGCACACAGACACGGGAATCGAGCCTGCCCAGGGATCGTACCCGGACCCTGGCGCTGCAAGGCAACAGTGCTAACCACTACACCACGTGCTGMCTGCCTCTGCAGGCTGAGCTAAAAAAAATTAAGGCAGTTACTACACAATTAAAATATCAGCCAAAATACAACATAATAAGGGACGCATTTCTGTGTCTCTAATTAAGTGGGCAGAATCAAAAATTGTAATTCCCTCCCCTTTATTTTGTGTCACATATGCTAGCTTGCATTGTAACATTCGGCAATATCAACCTAACACGAGAAACTTGCAATGGAATGTTGGTACGTGTGGTTTCTGTGCTTCATTAGTTTATGCCTATTAATCGATTATACTTCTAAGTATTATCAGGCTTTTATTCAAAATGCAATTATAGTTGGGAGAACTCACTGACTGGAAGTGCATTAGTATAGCAGGTTGAAATAAAACACAATGAATATACAATAAAAGAAGTAGGCATAAAAAGGTGGATTTCAAAAGAAGGTTTCTTGATCCCTCAAACCTTTCTATTAGCAAGGAGCCTCTTCCCCAAAGTCAAGGCAAGAGAGTTTTTTAGCCCATGAGCACAAGTAAGAGGCAGCAACATGACTGAGGCAGAAATTGTGCACATCAAGCCACGTGGGACATCAGCTAGGAGCGCTCCAAGAAATGAGCTTCACTTTCAATTTCACTGAAAGTAATCCATGGAATTTGAAACTGTTTTTATCCTGAGTGAATGAATGCCAAATCTCTCAAGCGTGCTTAAATCAGACAAGATTGAAGACAGGGAGTGAAAAGAACTCAAATTATATTCAGCCCATCCCACACTCTAAGGAATCAGATTAGGGTAATCCATGGGAAATCGTCCCTCTGTTGTTGCCTGTTTAATGACCTCCCATTAAGGTGCAACAAATAGCTGAATTTGACATGATTCATTTGCTTTATAATGCGGCTTCTGTTACAACATCAAGGTCGAAGAAGCAGGGTCAGTTATCAGGCTCAGCTGGAGAGGCGTTCGGGTCCTTTGTGAAAGGAAGACACAGGCCTGGGGCACATGCTTGGGTTGGGAATAGATTTGCTGAGTGTCTAGAAAAAGTGGAGAGTAGAGGACATGTGATCTCTCAGTAGGGCAGCAGTCTGTTCAGCAAGAAGGGACATGAATTATTAAGTGTGAGCTGGAACCCTGGGAAGAGTGGGGAAAAGGGTGGGAAATGCTAACTTGGAGCATGATGGGGTCTCAGTAGGGAGCCGGCGGTCATGGCAAGGCAAGTCCTGGCAAACGATAACCAGAGAGAGAAGGCATAAACGATACGTCTCCATGGATACTCTAATGCCGTTGTTACCTTTCTTTTGGCTTAAAAGCCACAACAGACCCAAAAGGGGAGAAAAACATGCCGATGCAACTTTGATTAATCCATGTTTTAARAGTYCAATCTTCTAATCTAAATAATTCTAAAATGAGCAGGAAAAACAAGGAATTATTGTGTCTGTGTGTCTAAAGATGTCAGTCACAGCCGTGTGATGGATCATTAATATTTTGATATATTATCATGCAGGCTGTTTCAGAAAGATTTGATATTCCGTTAGAAAGAATACTGCTATTGATAAATGAACATGAACACAAGAAATAAACCCATTTAAAAATACAGTCTATTTCAACAAATTATTAGTAAATATAATTACATTTTCTGTGGAGGGATGAGGAATTATCCAGAGAGCATGAGAATATAACACTTATACCTTAAGGTTGGAGTACATTATCTGCCAAAGCTACAGTTATAGCTTATACATTTACATTTAGGCATTTGGCAGATGCTCTTATCCAAAACGACTTACAAAAGTGCTTTGTAGTTTCCACCATTGGAKAGATCCTTACACTGGGTTACTACTGTAGGCTACTAACTAAGTACTATCATGTCAAACACTGTTGGGAAGGATTTCTTTTTAGAAGAGATTAGCCCAATTACTGAAGAAATGGATATGTCTTAAGTCGTTGTTTAAAGATTGCCAATGACTCAGTTGTACAGATATCTAGAGGAAGTTCATTCCACCACCTAGGTGCCAGAACAGAAGAGTCTAGATGCACATCTTCCTCAATCCCTGAGAGATGACCGGATCAGCCGAGCAGTGCTGGAGGATCAGAGGGAACATGATGCTGTGCGAGGTGTGATTAGAGCTGAGAGGTAAGTGGGTGCTGGGCCATTTTTAGTTTGTAGGCAAGCACAAGAGTTTTGAATTTGATGTGGGCAGCTACAAGAAGCCAGTTCAGAGAGCAGGGAAGTGGGGTGGTGTGGGAGAACTTGGGAAGGTTGAAGACGACACGTGCAGCTGCATTCTGGATCAGCTGTAGAGGATGAATGGTGGACAGAGACAAACCTACCAGGAGCTTATCTTTCTTATAACCTAAAACATTGTGCAATGTACAGTAAGGGAGAATTGTCTAGGGAGCATGTTGTAAAAGAAGTACAAAAATGTGATGGGAGTGTCATATTAAAGTGCACTTACAGATATAGTACATATATAGCAAAAAAAAAAATACATAGAGCAAAAACTGGTAAACCTCTAAGCAACTGAGAGGGAACGTCTACAAGCACTACTGTTCAGAGGGGAAAAAGAGAGAGAGAGAGAGAGAGAGAGAGAGAGAGAGAGAGAGACTTTTGTACAGGTGACAGTGGAGGATTTGTTGGGGCAGAATCATAAAATTATATCTAACAGTGCATCATAAAATAAATGCCGCTGGATTGATGGTCACATCTTGGTTCATACAGTCAAAAGGTAACTCTAAAAGTATTGGAACCAAGGCCAAGGACATTTGGGTTTGAGATCAAAAGATGAATAAAAGACAACATACTGGAATGTTACCTTTCATTTTTTGATATTCCCACCTAGATATGTTAGAAACATAAAACACAAGGCCTTATGTGTGCAACTATTTTCCAAGGGATCATTAAAATTAGGAGATGTGTCTGACACGTGACTTGTTGCGCAGGTGTGCCACGAAAATKATTGTTTTAACTATTAATAGCTCTAAATAGCTACTATGGTTGGTTCCTGGCTTTCATCTGTGAAGACTGCATTTGCTGTTTAAAGGGACAAACCATTTTGAAGGTGAGAAAAAAAGTCAAATGTACCAGAGCCATTACACAACCATGTAATGAATGACCAATACAACAGTTTGGAATGTCTGTAAAAAGAAAGAAACCACTCGTACACTAACAAACAGATATCAAACAAGCCACCCTGAGAAAATAACAGCAGGTGATCACAGAACATYCTGCATCTATAAAATGATCTATAAAATAAAACCTTAAAACAACAATAGGCGGCATTACCAACAACTTCCATAGGACAAGGCTGAAGGTGTCACAATACCACAGTTTGAAAAAAAAATACCATAAAATGCAAACCATTTATTAGCAGTACAAAATAACACAAAAGTGAAATACAAAAGTAAAAGTGTGGAGAATGAAAGGAACCAAAACTCATTGGTCCAGCGCAGTGGAGGCAGCGTCACAGCTTGGGTTAAATGGGCTGACTAATGTGTATTAATGATGCAATTCATGATAGTAGCAGCAAATGAATTCAGAAGTCTACAAAAACATTCTGATTGCCAATTTACAGAGAAATTAATCTAGTCCAATAAGGAGGAACAAAATCCCTTTTGATAGTCTGCGAATAGTTTACCGTTGTTTACATTAAAAAACATAAAATGGATCATATACTGTAAAGAAAGGTATATTATTATATGTTTTTAGAGAAATTATAATATAATTTAATTTGTGGACTTAAAAAATCCTCTTGATCAATTGATCTAATTTAAACCCATTTTAAACCTTTGGATGCTTGTGTGTTCTGCTTCTGAATGGATTACATTAGGTGCTGTAAATGCTTTGGCCATCCAGAGAGGGCATTTTTAGATATTAAACAGATTTCATGAAATGTATGAATGGATGATAATGGATTTTAAAAACCACTATCTCGTTTAACTGTTAAAACAATTAAATAAAATCAAATAAACTTATGAAACTTTAACATTGGTGACGGTGGTTATACCCTCATTATGTGCCCTCACATAATTCAAGAGTCATTATTTCTTTAACTTTGTGTCAGCCTCAGCCTGACATGGCATTCACAGCATCACTGATCTTTTGTCATTTTGGTGCTTTTGATTTATACTGTGGAAGGAYATGTGTTTACTTTGTTTCACTTTATTTCAAAGTACTTTGATTTCACTAAATTTCTTCAGTGGCATCTCTCCAATTCTTGTGCCTGATTTGCACACAGCACAACATGCACCTTCTCTTACACAGTGTTTAGGGATGTTACCTATGCTAATTATACACTAATCCTATGCACCCACAATGTATCATCAAGTGGGATTCATCATTTAGCTCACCTGGATAATAACAGATTGGGATGGTTAAGAGAAAATGGTGCATCTGGCATCGACTTTTTCCCTTAACAGAAAATTACGAGGAAATTTAGGAGGAATTTAAGAAGATGTTTGCTGCATGAAGCACAGTGACCCCAAAACACCGGCAACTTCATCAGAGGAAAAGCAGAAGGTTTTGGATAGACAAGAGAATAACCTTTAGCCAAATTTGCAGCATTTTACCTCCTGAAAATGAAGCACACAATGACACACAATGGCGTGTTGAAGTTATTACATCTAGATTTAAACATCCGCAAATTAATTAAATTACATTCTGATCTATTTGGGCATCATTTGAGCACATTCCCCAGTGATGTTATTGTATAGCAAAAAAATAAATAAATAAAGAATTCACCTGGCCATACATTTGAATGTGACTGCATATTATAATTATTTTGCTAGCAGGAAGGTACTTTCCAGTTACAATTACAAATGTCCCAATAAAACAAGAGTCTTTKGAATTTTCAGACAAAATTGCAAGGCTTTATTCTTTATTTCTAACTTCACCATGACTGGAATGGGTAGCACGTCAAGTGTGAAGAACCATCGCAGTATTTGAGCAAATGTGTAATATGAAACTAATATAAAAAGAATGACATTAATTGGCCACTATTCCATCATTCGCCATAAAGTTTAAAGATGTCCAATATCTCAGTGGAAACGAGATTATCAAGATTTTCAACAGGTTTGGTTAGAAAAAAGAATGTAACATTGTACAGAGCAGTTACTCTTGTAAAATGATTCTATTTAACTATAAGTGTGCATTTACAGTATGTCTTTCTGATCTGCATGTTAAGGTTAAATGACTGTTCCAATGAAGTGCAGAGGCACAGCAGTAACTCAGGATGCTGAGTCATATGCATTTCACTCAGAATGTTTAAATGACTTTGTGTTAGACTGACTAAAACAGGCTTTTAAAATGCAAAGGTAAACAAGATGTAAATCATACTCAATTTTGCTTCTCAAAGTCAGAATTGCACACCCGATCAAACAGAATCGGTAACCCGGTTGGAAGTTGAGCTACTTCTTGCACATAAGTCAATTAGACACAGAAATAGGCCTAGGTAACTCATTTCTTGATTGTTTTAGTCTGTGTATTGACAGGTCAAATAGGACAGGGTAGGAGGACATATCGCTACCTAGTGTCACGGCGTGCGCCTGTGATGGGCGTGCGCCCAAATCTATTATCGCCCCTCGCTCACTTCGTAGGCTCCCTAGGTAGGCGGCACCCCTTCTGCAGGTGTGCTAAGGGACGGGGCCGCCTATGCGGCCCGGCTGGCAGTGATTTAACGTTAATAGGATCTCGGGCTTGCTCCGCATTATAAAAGCAAGGCGCAGAGTTTAGTCCCGGGTCCGAGAAGAGCGTAACGCGGTGGAGCTTGAGAGTGGCATGGGAGTGGGGAAATGGAACGTGCCCCAGAGACTTAAAAGGACATTGGATTTCCGCCCCTTTGATCTCCGCGCTGAGGACAGCGCGGGAAAGAGCTGCACGAGCTCCCACTTCATCCTACGTTCCCGCGTCGAGCCCGCCTCCGCGTCCTCGCCGCGAGGAGGACAGCGTTAAGGTCGCCGATCCCAGCCGGGAAAGCCTCCCAGCCGAAGGACGTCCAAGTGAGACTCCCGCCTGAGGCCGCGCCCACAGAGAGCTGGGAGGGGCCAGGCCGGCCATCGACAGCKGGGAGGAACCGAGAGGGAGCGTGCAGGAGCGCTGCCTCGCGTGCTCCGTTCTGTCACTCCGCCCACCGCCGCCAGCCGCATGCCAGCTGGGCACTGCCTCGGACCATGCACGTGCACACTTCATTCCTTCCCTTTCTTTCCGTCCTCCCTCCTTTTTCCCTTTCCTTCCCCTATTTATTCCCAATTAATTACCATTTTCCTCTAAGATCTCGCCTCGTGTCTGTGTTTCATGGTGCCGCCCGTGCAACAATGGGTCGAACCCGTTACACTAGCATAGCGGAGTCAAACATAATAAATAAACTGAAAATAAATGATTAAATAAATAGAACCCCCTGCTGCTTGTATAATGGAACAAGAACAGTAGTCCAATTAAATGGTCTAATAAAGCTATAACCATAGGTTGACTTAACTGTGCATGTAAACTTGTTGACTGAGGAGGACTGAACTCTCCTGCTGCCATTACAGCAGCACTTGTCGGCATGTGACACCAGTGCTCCATAATCATTACTGTTCCCTGTTCACTCACACTAAGCTTCTCCTCTGACTCTGTCACTACATTTATCTTATATCTATTGCCCTGTGTCTCTTATACTTTCTTTCTCCTTGTCAAGATGTACATTGGTAGACTTGATGCAACTCATCATATAAACATGCTGTAGACTGCCATTATGCTGCAAAATTTTTCAAAATAGAGATAATTCATWAAAAAAAAATCTTATTAGTATAGATTCACATATAAAAATTTGAATACTCAATAAAAAGATGATTAGCAAGATAAACTACTTTTTCATGTGTAATTAAATTAGTATTTATTTAAAAAAATTTTGGTTCATAGCAATTTTGGATATTAAATTTATTGACCTTTTTTTTAATGTGTAATTAAACAGTAGGTAGTAGTTTTTTTTTTTTTTTTGCTTGTAGTTCCCACAAATTAGCAATTTGGGATATTTAATTTGTTGACCTTTTCTTTTTTTTCCGCTTGGAGGTAAAGATGAAATTTTCATGACTTGTGTGCTATGACCATGGTTGAAATCTATGTGAGACAATGTATTAAACCATGTTGTTTCAGACTYAAAAAAGGATTCACACTTTTATCTTCGCATATTCTGTAGCACCAATTTACACCTGGTGTTGGAAAGGTGAACATGCAAAAATGGTTGTCGCTAATTGCCCAAAGTTTAGTTTATCAAATGCAATGTGTAGTCATATGCTCTTCGCATTTTTCCTCATAGGTATGCACCATTTATCTATTTTTTATTCTCTCTCTCTCTCTCTCTCTCTCTCCTTCTCTCTCCCTCCTGCTCACACTGTCCAACAGTATATCTTGCCCAGAGATTCTGGCAAACACAGCAACTGTGTGAGAAAAGGTTTCACACACTAACAAAGTGACCTATAATTAGTTGTCAACMATTTCTCCAATAGAAATTTGGCTGCCTGTATTTAGCTCTCTCAGCATACCATGTTTTCACCTTATACTATAGGGTGAAAAAGGTTGAGTATGGACTTGGGGCTTATTATTAAAGTATGTGTGAAGCAGGAGTCAGCTCTGTCCTTTGAGATTACTGAGATATTGAGCTGGGATGGTCACTGAATGATAGACAACCTCCTGTCGGTAAATAAAGAGATTTACCACACCCGTGGGAAGGCACCGCACCAACATAGCACATTCGTCGACACCAATTAGCAGCTACACACAGCAGTCCTGAGGAATGCCAAACATGTACATATATCATGAACATTGGGAAAAAAAATAGTTCACTCTTTAAACACACACATACACACACTTAAGCTACATAGAATATTTTACCAAGTACAGCCTTTTGCACATCTAAGCATACATTCATTCCAACATCTGCATTTTATCTTAAAAGTCACCTAAAAGACAAGAAAACTGCAGCAGAGAGCCACGTCATCTTATGGTTTGCATTATTGAACAAATTTAGCCTCCCTTGACTTGGCACATATTAAAAGAAGGACTTGTCTTTTAAGTCAGTGTGCTRTATTTGATCGTTCAGAATGTTCTGACCATGACCCACTAGCTAATTCATGCACAAAACATGTTTCATAATGTTAAATTAAGATTCTTTCTTAGATGTTCTTTTGAGAATAGGATAATTTTAAAGGATATTTTAAATAGTAATCAAAGCAATTGATTTCACAGGCTTAGAAATACTGCTATTTTTAGTTGGAGCACTGGAAATTTGTTGGAATATAATTTATTTATCTTTTGATCAAAAATAGTGGAACCTTGGATTGCGAGTAACTTGGTCTGTGAGTGTTTTTKCAAGATGAGCAAAATTATAAAATACATTTTAACTTAATAAACGAGTGAGGTCTTGATATACTATAGTACACATTATTGTAATATTTACTATAACATTGATACCGGCATTTTTGCGACACTATCCCCATATTCTGGTAATGCTCAACATTTCCCTTTATAAAACTAATCATAACTGTATTTTCTAATACACAGTTTACAGTCTGAAGCCTCTGTGTTAACACATACTAGCATGGCTTCCATATAAGCACATATATTTTTTTTAAATCATCATTGCCATGTGCTGTGTTGCTAGCATGAATCTGTGCTGCTTGTGTTTTAGGGTTTTAATCATGGGGAGAACATGCAAACTTCACTAACACAGATGCAAAGGAAGGAATCAAATCTTAACCTTAGAAGTGTGAGGCCACAGAGGTGTAAGTGCACAGTTTCTTCACAGATTGAAAAACAAACAGTGAAAATAAAAACAGAAAATAGACTTTTAGAATCACTTACACTCACTCTATACCACTTATCCTGTACAAGGTTGCAGGAAGCCTGGAGCCTATCCCAGGGGACTCAGGGCATGAGGTGGGGTACACCCTGGGCGGGTTGCTAGTCCATCACACACACACACACACACACACACACACACACACACACACACACACACACACACACTATGGGCTACACTTACAGTTGGCCTAAGCTGCATGTCTTTGGACTGTGGGAGGAAAGTGAGAGTACCCAAAAAGAAAACCCAGCAAGCACAGGGAAAATATACAAACTCCTTGGACTGCAGACCCACCCAAAGGTGGGACTCAAACCCTCTATCCTGGATGTGCAAGGCCACAGTGCTAACAGTTTTTTCAGTGATGGTGCTGCATTGGCATTTTTGTGGTCTTTCGTCCTTGCAGGGATGATTGAGCGTTGGGTACCCATGATACAGTCACCAGTTTACTGATCAATGGTGATCAGTGTTGTTTAGCATCTGGCAGTTAATGTTTTGGCTTTTTGGTCTCAGACCACTTTACTGACGACAGTGAAATGTGTAAAATAATGCATGTTCATTTGGATTAATAAAAACAGAAGGGAAGTAAAATATTTTAAAAGAGATTCTTGTTTCTTGATTCTTGCTTCCTCAGCCAAAGAAAAACATACCCATCACAGGCATACTACTTTGATCAATTCTTCAAAGACCTTGTCATCAAAGTCTATTAGGATGACAATCGACAAGGGAAATTTCTTCAGCTAATATCAAAACCACAGATAAAATGGGTCAGTAATTGCTAATTACTGAGAAACTGGGAAAGTAGAGTCATGGACAAGACAAGAGTAGCTGAATACACTGAACTACTTAATGACATGTAAATGGGTTGAATATATCAGACTCTAGAGTTAGTCGAACTATGTTATGCTGGTTAAGGTAGAGACATTTGTGCAAAGTATGTTGTGAAATGTTTATATGCAGACAAGAAAAACGACCTCCTGCAAAWTTTTTCCTGGGGCTTTTTATAGAATTATTAGTAATACTGCATACAAAACAGTTAAAAACATTCTGAAAGCATCTAAAGGTGACATCTAAAAGCTAGCTAAGCTTTAGTAACTGGAGACAAGGAACATGGTTAAGCGTAGTATCCTAAAAGAAAAGAAAAAAGAAAGAAAAAAACCTGCACTGACATCAATAAGCGACTCCATCATGGCACCGGTGTGAAGATAAATTTACATATACGTCTATAGCTCATAGCCGTGCACTCCCAGAAGAGCTGAAATATGAAAGCTATGTCACCCAAGGCACTGGAACTAGCAGAGAGAGAGAGAGAGAGCGAGAGACTCTCAAGAGCACTGCAGGAGAATAATTCTCACCTAAGGAGATATTTTTTAGAAGAAATTAATGATCTCACTAATAGATAATGGACATTCCTGGCTCTATGGCATGAGTATTTAAAGGAGAACATTCTTTTTCTTCATTTTTTCACATCTCTTTGATCTCTTTGTACTTAGTGCGATATTAAATGCCCCTGCAGCATTCAAAGTGGATCCATTTGTTGAAGTATGGACGTTTCAAAGCCCACACGCCTGCATGTTATGGGTCATTGGGTGAAAGGGACACAATCAGAGAACAAAGGAAAGGTATTGGATTAAAAGGAAAAAAAAATATTGTGAATGCGATACCAATAGCCAGAGTTCCAGCATGGCTAATTCATAACCCACACACGAAAGACCACAAACCACTTAGTTTGTTAAAACTCATTCATATCAGCTCTCATTATTTCTTTCATTGCTTGGCTCAGCTAGGTCTATTTTCTTTCTAACTCACTCATTCCCTTTACTACCATGTCACAGGAAGCCTGGAGCCTATTCCAGGGGCCTCAAGGGGACAACACTGGGTACACCCTGGACAGGGTTCCAATTCATCGCAAGTGCACACACGCAGACACCCATTGACTCAAACAATATGCGCAATTCGGAAAGGCCACTTAACCTATTCAGCAAATATTTGGACTATAGGAGGGAACTGTAGATGGAACCCTACTACGCATGGGCATCCAATCTCCAGGCACACAGACTCTTGACAAACAGGAACTAAACCTTTGACAACCCTGATGGAGCATGGCCACAGCGCTAACCAGTGTGCCACTCTTCCACCACATTCTCTATTCTCATTAAAGTAAACAGTGCTTAATGATCATTTCTAATAACAAAGCTGACCTGGGCAATATCCCAAATTCAGAGACTTCTAGAGGATAGTGAAACCATTAAGCAATACATCCTCAAAAGGATCAACATAACATCGATGACTATTCTTTTTCTTCCATTTTAGAAAATGCAGCCGTTTCCAGTCTTGTTTGTTCTGACTACATTTACACTTTTCATATCCAGCACTCATAGTACTTTTCAGCTCTGCTTGGTTATGAAGTTTCCCACCTGGATCCCTGCAGACCCTGAGCTGTAGCATGCTGAGGAAGATTAGATTCGAGTTGCATTTTGTCACAGCGCTCCCATTCATCAGATTATACAATAAATATGACAACCCCAATCTGGTCGTGTATTGGTAGGTGTTGCGTTGTGTGCTTAGGTCAACAGAAATTTAATCAAATGACAAGTCCACTGAGCCTCTAGCTCCCAACCAAGTCAGAAACACTTGAGCAGAGCAGAGAGCTGGATGATACCTACAATCGTGAGGCTACTTCAAATTAATAGTGAGCATGTGGTGTAATGTAAAGCTGTATACATTCTATTAAAGGCTTGGGTACAAAAACAGGATGTATTGCGAGTGAGTTTTAATGTAATTTGTCATAAACGTACATGTGATTATCTGTGTTAATTGTGCCTGCAGGTCATTCATATTCAAAAAAGATTTATGCACACACTTAGTTAGTAATTAAAAAGACCTGGCTAACTTTCGCTGTTGTTCACTCTTTCTCTTTCTCTCTAACTCTTTGTATCGCTTTACATCGAGAGGAGTCATTAGCACTAGCTGATGGCCTAACCTTGGCCACTGTTACTCGGGCCATTGCCACATTGGCTGAGGTTATCTCTGGGAGTCAGTTGTGCATTACAATGATGGAAATCAGCAATACACAAAGCCAGCTCCAATTAGTCTGGTGTGTCAGTGTTTTGGGCTGCATAGTGTACATTTGCTCTCATATTCTCCTGGCATAGAAGTGCTGATGTGTGTCGTGCGCATATTTGTGTGTGTTTCTACAGCATAATATGATTTGCTCATTCATAAATCTAACTTGTGCAGGCATTGCCTGCATATTCCACATTTTATCATATTTTTTTGGAGTGAAATTATGCTTACTTCTATTTTTTAAAGTACTTAGATATTGCCTTTTTGTCTATGTGTCAARGGGTATACACACTTCACATATTAAACCCTGAAGCTATGCACTTCTCCACATTTGTCTTTCTGTAAGTTACAATATACCCAAAAGTTTCCTATAACAGCTTAAATACAGTTTCTTCCACATTATTTATTTATTTATTTACATTTTTTTTTAGAGAAGGAAAATAAATTGGCTGGTTTTACAGCTCCAGTTTCTCATCTAACTGTTGTTTTCCTTTCTGGACCGTCTGTCTCCTGTGCTCTCATTAGACCAAAGTAGAAAGTAATACTCGAGACAGTACTGAATCAACAGCAAAGCCCACAGAACCTCCACATCTCCTGCATCAGACAGAAAAACCCAGTGGAACACTTGATTTCTCTGTGTCCAAAGTACTTCCTGAAGAAAGCCCTATGAACAGGTTTGAGCCTAATTCAGAACAAATAACTCAATTTTACTTAGGCGACATAAGACAAATTTGGCATTTAATGGGTAGAGTAGATGCCTCAATGTGACTCTGATGTACCGTTCTACATACGCTTAGTTTCACAGTTGGCGTCAGRATCACCATGTGACCCGTCCATGTTTCACAAGACGTCTGTGCATTAGTGTTCAGCAGCTGCCATGCTGGCACTGACACTGGCCTTGATAAGCAGTTAGAGGCTTGGTGCTGCCTTGCTGATTCACTGCTATTAGCAAAACAGCACTTGGTCTGCAGCGCTGTGCCACTTTTGGCAATGTGCATCTGAGCCTGTACAGACACCCAAATAATTCCTGACTTGAAGTACTAAGTATTCATTACTAGGCAGATTGTGGTGTCTTTGGATGATAGATACTCAATTAATACTAATAAATATTTATTTCTTTTCTTTTTTTGGAGGTAGACTGACTTATTCACTGCTACCTGACTATTTGACTATATTGGTTTGATAATTACAAGTRTAGGATTACATAAAAACTAATAATTTCATTCACTTTTTAAATGCAAAATGTGTAAATAGACAAGTAGTAAAATTGATCAAAGAATGTTTCAATGTCAAACAATTTATTTAATTCAAATAGTTTGTGTGACACTTTCTAAAGAAAAATATTTTGGCAAGGATTAGTGTATAATGAATCTGGGAAGTGGTGACTCAGACACTTGAGGATTCTAGTCTGGGTTGCTAATCAGAGGGTCATAGGTTTGAGCCTGGATACCACCAGTTGACACTGCTGGGTCTTTGGGAAAGACCCTTGTAACGGGTTCGACCCTATGTTGCATGGGCAGCACCATAAAGCACGGACACGAGGCGAGGTCTTAGGGAAAAAAGGATTATTTATTTTACAGAAAATGTGAAAGGAATGGGTTAAAGGGGGAGGATAGAAAGTAAGGCGAGATATGTTGTTAACCCTAGCCCAAAAAACCTAACCACTGTACTGTATGAAGTGCTGTTCCCAAGTCTGGTGAGAGTTGCTACAGGAAGGGCAATCAGCATAACACCTGTGCTAGATCTTGATGTGTCGACCCCTAGGATAAAAGCCAAAGCCCAAGGGAAAAAAGGTATGAATAAATCTGAGCTAATTTTAATTTATTTCTGTTGGGCAGATTACTATTAATAAAAGCAACACTTATTTTACATATTTATATATTTATCATTAGCCTAATATCTACTATATTTATTATAGCTCATTTAGTCTATTCATTTTGCAGTGCCGACTACAAAAAAAGGAAATAACTGAAAAGAGCAGTGAAGATTTATGAAGTGAATGGTGAGTTGTGCTGAATGCTTAGTTTTTAGACCATTTAGAAATTAATACAGTGAAAAAGATTATAACTAAAAAAATTTAAAACATTGGCAAAAGGTTATAGTGCATCGCAAGTAAGTAACATTACACATATTAAATCAKAGCTAGTTATGCACAGGTACACTGTAGATAAGCTGCACTCAGCAGTTATCATCATCTTCATTCCATACACTTATGCCAGCATGACATCAAAGCAAATCAAATTGCATATCGGGTCAAGATGAGCAAAGCCTTCAAGTTCTTTGGTACTTTAAAAACATGATGAAAATGCTTAAGAGAATATCATGACGTCTCACCACAGGGTGTCCCAAAGGTCCACAGAAAAGATCAACAATTTTAGCAAATTGTACTTTTATTTACAAATCATCCTCTATCTCATTCCTCAATTCATGATGAACTCGTGTTAACACATCTGGTGTTATGCATATACAGTCCATGCACTTTGAATGTGTTTTTTAAAATTTTCTCTGTGATATATCTTTTCATGGGAGCCTTCACATCCAACCCCCC
>QMIH01001767.1:66129-109752 GCA_003987875.1 Clarias batrachus | reverse complement strand
GTGCGCACGGAGGACAGCCAAAACGGAGCGAAGCGCGTCCTGGGACGGTACCGCTTTTCACTGACTTTGTTATATGAGAGCTCAAGGACTCTAATCGGCCGCTAAGGCGACAGACTATGGGTGTGGGGGTGCGTGTGGATGGTGTAACCCTACAATAAATGTATATACACTTTTGGTTTATGGGAATATTGTTCTCTGGTGGTCCTTCCCTACCCTGATTCTGTTAACAGCTAATTACTGTTTGAAAAAATAGTAAGGTGGTTTGTTACAGATGGATGGAGGGATAGATGGATGGATAGGTGGAGGGATGGATGGGGGGAGGGGTAGATGGAGGGATGGATGGATGGATGGATGGATGGATGGATGGATGGATGGATGGAAAAAGGCAAACTAACTAATAACTAAATATGTAATGCAAACTGACCTACAGACCACTATACAGTCTTGCAAGT
Source organism: Clarias batrachus (assembly GCA_003987875.1). NCBI lineage: Eukaryota > Metazoa > Chordata > Actinopteri > Siluriformes > Clariidae > Clarias > Clarias batrachus. Next base: position 109,300 of record QMIH01001767.1, on the reverse strand, counting down.
AAGACTATACCCAGAGAGTCTGGTTCCTTTAATCATTAGAAAGTCCAGAAGAAGAAGAAACACCAACAGAATTATGAATCAATGGCGGCAATCGAAACCATTCGTTTATTTTATCTAGTAATTATTTGAGGAGGCATCAAAGTACAGTACTTGTTGACTCAATCTGAAAGAAAGATCAGCTCCAAATCTCTTAATTCATTCAATGCTGATAGTTTACACCATCCAGCCATTGCTGCTATTTTGCTTGTTCTAAACATTACTGCTTGTTTGTTCCATCTACATAACCACCCACCAAATACTAAAGAGAACCCGCATGAAGCCTCAAATACAAAATAATTACTGCTAGTTTGCTCAATCAATCCATCCCTAACCAAAAATGAAAGCTGTGTACTTTATTCATCCATCCATCCACCCATCCATGGAGACTCATTCACTTATTCACTTAACATCCAACACACATTAGTTTTTAATAGAAGCCTAACCGATTTCTGTTTAGTCAGCGATGGATACAGTATGTAAATGAAAGTTGTCTAAGAACACCCTAATGGCTAATGTCTGTCAGTGGTGTCAGCTCGACGGTTCCGCGTTGCTGCCTGGTAAAATCAGACCAATAAGAATATTCTAAACTACAATACACTTCAACATGAATATTTCCTCCAGTACTCATAATTAGCTCCAACACACTGATCACTGTCTATTTAGTGATGGACGGACGATAAAGTAAAAACAATAATTTTCTTGTGTTCTCAGTAGAACTATAAAATCAGCTCCAAGCCACTGCTGTTTAACGAGCTAGAAGGATGACAAACATTTTAATGAATAGTTGGATGGACCGATAAAAAAAAAAAATGGATGGTGTCGACCAGCTGGAGCAGAGCTTGGCTGGACGTTGGATGTGTTTGGAGAGGACGCAGATGGTCGATTATCATTGACAGATGCTCTTTTGTGTGGCAATGAGAGCGCTTGGTGGAACCAGTGCAACCTGGCTTATGTACCGCATATAGCATTAAAAGTGTAGGAATTTGTGCCACGCAAATTATGATGGGGTGAATGGCCATAGTTTAGATTTTAGCTGTCATGAGTTGGAATGATGCAATTTCACTGAAAATGTGAGACTTGAATTCATTTCTGTTCTCAACACATATGCCAAGGTGGTGAACGTTTTTGATTGACAGCACTGTGCCTTTTAGGGCCATCTAAATATGTAAAAATGGATTTTGAATATGACATGGTACAGAATTATACTGTACCTTTTACTTACTAAATTCTGATAGGTTAAAAGGTGTTAATGAATAAGAAACATCAGAATACATCAGAAACACAGGTATTAGGGACATACACCTCCATATAAACAGATTTAAAAAGTGAAATGATTATTAATATATAATGTTGATATGACATTTATTATGGCTATATGGAAGAAGTCTCCAGTATCTGTGTTTTGTAACAATGGGGACTTTGCACTCATAGCTGCTGTAAAGTAACTTTGGCTATTAACAGATTAAAATATTATGTGAGGTTTAACTGCAGTGATATAAAAGGAATAAAACATTTTAGGGCATAAAGTTATCAAATAACAATCCATGTTGAACAGTGTATGCCTTATATATGAAGTAAGTTCTGCACCTCAGTTGGCTTAGTATGAAACAACAGTTTAAAATAATAATAATAATAATTATTATTATTATTATATTGTAGCTACAGTAATGTAACAAATCCTTACTTGGGTTAATAATTCATACTCTCACTTAATCACTTAAAAAGAGAAACCATTGATCTTTTTCACAGATGAATTTGGAGAGGGTGTGGAGATGAACATGGGTTAAGTGGTGAGCCACTCAACCGAACACACAGGCACAGATACATATGCACACACACACACACACGCACAAACACACACACACAGATTTGCACATGAAGCAAGCCAGAGGAGAGGAAGTTCTCCCTCAGCAGCGTGTGGGCGGGTTTGTGTTGACTGCAATTTGCTGAAAACGGCCAGAAGCTGGACACGCACACACACGCACGCGCACACACACACACACACACACACACACACACACACACACACACACACACACACAAGTGAATTCAGCAAAGATTACATACAGCTTTGTTCATTAAATAAAGAATAAAGTACGGTGGGACATTGGTGTGATGTGGTCTGATGCAATGCAGAGTTAATCGTCACCGATTAAAACGTTTATTTCCCAGTAACAGCATGTTCCCAAAGTGTTTTATTACACCATGTCTTACTTTTTGAGATTTTATTTTAAATCATTTCATAAGTACTTTTAATGTGATCAAGCATATGCAATAGAAAGGTTGTAATGAATGATGATTTTAAATAAATTAATATGTACATTATTGCATGCTTATTTTAAATAGAGCCCACTTAACATTTCAGATCAATTGTACTAAAAAAAAAAAAAAGCTTCTGAACTTCACTTATTGTCTTTTCCTTCAAAAATATGTTTCTCCTGCCAGTAAATATAAGTTTCATTTACAATTCCTTGTATTTTAAGATAAGTAAAAATTTGAGTTATTATTATGACTATTGTTACTATGCAACTATTATTACTTTGTACTATGAAGACTATTCATCCTTCTATGATGTTTACTGTAAACAGTACTATTATTACTAGTTCCTTCTCCTACTATTACGATTGTTACTACTTTTACTTGTCCTTCTACTCGTATGATTGTTACTACTATAACTAAGTTTGTTACTAATACTGTTGTTACAACTACTACTACCACCACTACTATGATTGTTACTACTTTTACTAAGGCTGTTACTAATACTTCTACCATTACGATTGTTACTACTTTTACTATTCCTTCTACTACTATGATTGTTACTACTATAACTAAGGTTGTTACAACTATTATATTACTATGATTGTTACTACTTTTACTATTCCTTTCACTATGATTACTGTTAGTATTATTCCTATTACTAAAATTGTTACTACTGTTACTAGGATTGTTACTACTATTAATATTACTACTACTACTACAGTTCTTACTTCTACTACTACAACTATTACTGATATTGGTACGATTATTACTATTTACACTACTACACTTATTTCTAAGATTGTTTGCATTATTACTATTTCTACTACTATGGTTGTTATTACTACTATTTATACCACTACAGTTATTACTATTTCTACCTTTACAATTGTTCCCATCAATGTTAGTACTGCTATGATTGTTACTGATATCACTATTCCTACTACTACTACGATTGTTACTACTATTACTGTTACTACTGCTACCACCATTGCTACTACTATTACTACCACTGATTGTCATGACTAAGACTACAGCTAGGATTACTACTACTACTACGATTATTATTTATACTACTATTAATACTGTTACTACTATTACTTAAACTAAAATTTTTATTATTACTTCTGCTTCTACTAAAATTGTTACCACTATTAATAATATGATTGTTACCCCAATTGCAATTGGTACTTCTTTTATTACCACTATGATCACAATTTCTATTACTACGATTGTTAGTGAAATAGTGAAAAAACTGATAGCAGGTACTTTTGCTACTGATTAAATGTCACATTTTAAATAAATACCGAAAATAACAGGTTTTAGTCAACTTAAATTTTTAAAATTTGAGATATGTCTTTACAAAAACATGAGAACACATTATACATTTTCCTGTACATTTGATATATCTCAGTAGTTCCTCAGTTATAACTACTTCATGCTTACCTCCAAAAAGCTTTGTAGTATGTGATCAGCTACAGAAAGCTAAAAGGAAGGTCATGACACTGTATGTAGCACATCTTTGGGTGTTAGGATCTTGAATGCCTCCTGAACTCTACTGTATATATTGAAGTATATACAGTAAAATAGCTGCTATTTTTACGGTCACTCAAAGTCTCATTAGCAAAAAGCTTCCCTGAAACAGATATAACAAAGAAAAACAAACACACTTGTGTTAATTCTTGCATTTAAGTGTTTTAGGTGCACAAGGTCTCAGTATGCGCTGACAGTCATTTGCCAGCAAATTGACTAGCTAGATCATGAGTGATTTATATTTTTTTAGTCTGTTTCAATTATGATTTAATATAATAATAATAATAATAATAATAATGATTTCTGTGAAATATCTAATAGAAGTGTTCGTGTATGTTCAGTAGGTACTGTCTGAAGTTATGTAGTGGCACTATATGAAATACTACAGAATACAGAATATACCTCAATACAGAATTATTGTACTACAAAAGTATTTCTCAGCTCTGGTGTGCGATAATAAAGTCAGGGCATGTAGTTTACATTCTGTAAAATGTCACTGCGTACATGCATCAGTGTTAGGTGTGTGAATATTTTCATAGCTGTGACTTCTCGTGTTCCATGGATTTTTAGATGGCTTTGCACCAGTTTTAAAAAAAAAAAAAAACACCATCCTGTCAATTCTTTCCTCGCCATTTTCCCCTCCACTGTTGAAACACAGAACAAGTCAAAGAACACAGTCACTGTCCACATAATGTAGCCATTATGGAATGAAATCACTGTCAAAAATAATCACACATAAAAAAAAATAATTAAAAAAAAGATTTGTGTGTAATTCTGTGTTTTGTCCGAGTTGGATTCCAAAATCTACGGCCACGACAGCTTACAGATACGAGACTTTGTGTGTTCCTTACAGTACAACTTTGATCATTTACAGACACTAAACTTGTTTTAACAACTCTCAAGAAATGACGTTCACGAACCTTGTGTTACACCACTGTCAAAAACGCCAGTTAGCCTAAACTGCATGGTTTTGGACTGTGGGGCGAAACCAGAGTACTTGGAGAATTCCATAAATGGTGACATAAATAGGAAGTCTATGTAGCGATGGAGACCAAAACTTTGTGTTAGTTGTGTGTGTGCGCCAAGTTGTAAAAACATTTGTTGCTGTTGCAAATTGGGACATTCATGTTTACATGGGACTCAATGGGAATCGACTGGAGCCAGCTTCTAATTGACTTCCAAGGAACTGGACGTTTTGGCTCATTTTTCAGACCCGGATGTTACCCCTTGGCTGGTAGTTGAAATTTGATTTCTTGTGGTAAGCTTTTTGGAATGAGTGATTTTTAACGTAAATCTGAAATTTTTTTTATTTCTGACTCTAAGCTTTAATTTGTAAAAACAATTAGATAAATTTATAGAGTCTTCAGCCACTCAACAGTAGGACCCCTTCATCCAGCATCTCTACTTACTGTGGGAATGGTTCCACAGAATCTTTCCAATTAGTTAGGGCTGCCTGAGTACAGTTTGCCACATGCACTGTAAACACAAACTGTTCACACTATTTAAACAAATATTCCTCTCACTGCACAACCTTCATTATTCACTAACAAGTTCACTGGCTTGGCCATGACACAGCTTGGACAACCGTTTGGCTGTGTTCGATCTGCAGTTTCGCTACTTCCCTGCTTGGCTCAGCAACGTTTTGTTGTCTCACCTACCTATCTACAGACTGTCACAGTTTATTAAGGAGATTTTATTTTAGACAGTTTTACACCTGCCTACTTCCATGAAACTCTCAGATTCTCTCGAAACCCCTTGCAGCATGGTGACTTAAATTCGCATACACTTTCTACATGGAAAACCTTACTAACTACTGTAGCTAAGCAGCTAACTAGCAAAATTAGACAGGTGCATGCTACATCTTTTTCAACAAACAGCATAGATTTTGTTTCATAGCTCAGCGCTCACTCTGGTTAGTTACTGCCACTAGCCCAGTCTTCCTAGAAACCAATTAGTCAAATGCTTGAAATTCTACAAACTAGCATCAGTGTGTGCAATTATATCTTATGATATTTGGTTAGGAGTCCTCAGGTCTAGTGAACGCTGCTATTCCTTACATACTGTATATACACATACAAGTTTCTGGGAATTTTTTTATTTTATTTCAATACTAAGCATGTGAAATATTATGCTGTACTTCTTGTTTCAAGGCAGTTACAGTTAAGGTGTTGGACTACTGACCAGGAGATCCCCAGATCAAGCCCTGATGCCACCAGCTGCCACTGTTGGACCCTTGAACAAGGTCTTTCACCCCCCAAGTGCTCAGATACAATCGGGCATCAAGCTGGGTAGGGTGTATTCATCACTCAATACAAGTGCTGGATGGCATGTAGACCTACCCTTTCACTTTCTTTCTTTACAATTTGATGGGAAATTATGTTTACAAAAACAGCATTTTAGGTAAAATCGTGTCACGTTAAGGAGCAATCTTTAATGGGCTCTAATTTTTCAGAGGGTTTTTGTTTCATTTCTTGAAAGGAAAAATATGAAATGCTCAAAACTTGGTGACTGTAACCAATTGCTGAGGCTGGAGACTCCTTCTATAAATGTTAAACATTTCCTTAGAGAACACCTTATGTGGAGCATCTTCTTCAACAGAATAACTTACTAGAAAAAGCAGGAATTACTGCTCCAATTCGTGTCTCCTTTGGCCCACTGTAATGTCAATGCAGGTCGAAGGTCATCCAATGTGTATTGTTTCTCACACACAGTGTGGAACCGAAGACATTTCTAGCACTTTCCTGGGAAATATGTGTCGGGGCACCAGTTGGCCGGCCAGTCGGTTTAGCACAGGAAGATAAAGTGGACGAAACAGGGCTAAATGGAGAAGACATGGCAAGCAAGTGGAGATTTGATTTTTCTTCACAAAGCCTCCCAGCTGTTCCGGCCATTACAGTATGTGTGTGTTTGTTCGTTCTGAAGTGTCTTGAATGCTGCCTGCTATCCAGTGACTCTCATTGGATAATGACTTGTCATTGCATCAGGTTCTCGCTCCCTCTCTCTCGCGCTCTCGCACAACAAAAACCGTGTGTGTTTTTTCCCCACTCTGTGGCCAGAATCTCATTATCTCTCCTGCTGAGATGCTGAAGCACTCAATGAACACAGTTGGAGGGCTAAACAGTCTCTCTCCCTCACACACACACATACACACACACACACACACACACACACACACACACACCACATGGTCATCATTCTAGATGCTATGGAGAGGCCAGCTGCTCTGTGTGTTAGCTTTAAAAAAATAAATAAATAAATAAAGTGGCACTGAGGTTAAGGTTAGCATTAGAATTTAGTATTCATTTTAAAACCACTTTCATTTCTAAAAGTTTTGCTTTTAGAACTTCCTTAATTTTCAGGGTACAGATTCACCAAGGTGCTGGAAACGTTCCGTATTCTACTTTGACATGACAGCATGCCATTTAGGGTTCCACCAAACCCTGAAGGTGCTCAGTGAACCCATTGTCATGTTCACAAAACCATTTGAAGCTACGTGACAGCTATCCTGTGGTGATAAAGGGATGGACACAGTAAGCAACAATACTCAGGTAATTGGTACTAAGGGGCCCAGGAAAATGTGTCCAAACCATTACACCACCAGCACGTGTTGATAGAAGGCAGGATGCTTTCATGTTGTTCTGACTCTGCCTTCCGAATGTCGTTGAAGAGATTGAGACTCATCAGTCCAGGTATCATTTTTCCAATTTTCTGTTGTTTGGTGAGAATTATAGCCTTGGTTTCCCTTTTCTTAGCTGACAGAAGTTGCACCCGCACCCTCAGAGATGCACCTCAGTTTGCAACGAGAGGTTATTTGAGGTTATTGTGGCCTTTCCATCAACTCAAACCAGTCTGTCCATTCTCCTCAGACCTCTGGCATCAACAAGAGAGCTGCCACTCACTGGATTTTTTTTCAAACCATTCTCTGTAAACCCTAGAGATGGCTGTGCCTGTAGATCCCAGTAGATCAGCAGATTCACAGTTACTCAGACCAGCCCATCTGGCACCAACAACCATGCCACGCTCAAAGTCACTTAAATCACCTTACTTCCCCATTCTGAGGCTCGGATTCAACTTTGTCAGATGTTTGAAAGAAGTCTACATGCCTACAGTTCATGGATTGAGTCGCTACTAATGTATGTTATTGATTAATTAGGAATTTGCATTAATAAGTATTGCATGATTCACAATATCATCATGGGTCTGATTTGTGAATCATACTATACAGTAGGTAATCACAGCCAATATCCAGTATAGCTGCATGACTGCAAGGATGACATTGCTTTTATACAATGGGTCTATAAATGAGAAATTCCCAACAAGTAACTAGCGAAACATTTTTTTTTTGCTAGTTTTTGTTCTGTGGAATAAAATAGATTCCGGAGCTCATGATATCCAATCAGCTAGCTGGTTCACTTGATGCTTGTTGGGGTCACATTGATTTGTACATTCAGGAATAAATAAATCTGTTTTTGCCTCTACCCCAGGTAGTTAAAACCTTAACACAGTGAAGCAATAACATGAGATAAAACCTCAAAGTCGATAGAATAAAATTAACAATAACCCACAAAAAAATAAAAATAAAAATAATAATAATTTGTGTTAATGGTATTCAGGATCCATCATTACCTTACAGCATTTAATTGTAAGGCAGCCTGCACATAGTGTAAGGATATTGCTAAAATATTATTTAAGAGGATTTAACAGGATTCAGCTGGCAAACAATTTAGTTTTTGTCCTTGAGCATAGCCTTGCCAGTGACAGCTTCGGGATTTTAAAATCTGTCCATGTGAGTAAATATTGTCAATGCCAAATACTCTGTACACACACACACACACACACACACACTGTGTGTGTTTTCCTTTGCTGTTTTTGTTTTTTTTACTCTAACATTTATAGCTTGAAGAAAGTTTGAGAGTTTATGAGAGATTGTGAGAGTGCAATATGTCCGTTGTTGCTGAGGCCATGTTTAAATAGGGTTTTGGTATGAGATTACTAAATTTTGTGATGATTGTAGTTAAGGTTACTGAGGTTGTATGATTAAAGTAAAGGTTATTACTGCAGCTAGGGTTACCGAGATTGAGATTACTGTGGTTTTGGGATGCGTCTGGTGACTGGGGACGGGTCCCACTTTACCATGAAGACGGTCCTGGCCTTGGCTGATGCTGACAGCTGTTTCTCTGAGGACTTGTGACTGCAGTCGCTCGATAGTTCAGGACTGGAATTTCCTACAGTCTACTATAACGAACTGGTCTCCATATTAACTTAAAGACATCAACTGTTATACTGGACTTTCAGCTGTCTAACACACAGTATAACTGCAGATCAAGCACTGCTACCTGGTATCACCCAAAGAGGAAGAGTTCCCAGTTGAGTCTGGTTCCTTTCCAGGTTTCTTTCTACTGCTCTCTTAGGGAGTTTTCCCTTGCCACCGCTACCGTCGGCTTGCTCAGATGCAATCTGACCATTTTGATTCATACATTTCATAAAAACCTTCATAATTTCTTTTGATCGTGTACAGCTGCTGCGCGACAATGACAATTGTTAAAAGAGCTATACAAATGAAATTGAATAGACTTGTATTGAAGTTAATCTTACTAAGGTTGTGACTACTGCAGTTAAAGTGACCAAGGTTGGGATAATTATAATTCAGATTGCTGAGGATGGGATTGCTATACTGTAGTTGAAGTTACGGTTAATGAGGTTGAGATTGTGACTGAAATTGAGATTACTGTGTTTAAGGCCACTGAGGTTGGGATTAATGTGGTTAAGGTTACTGAGTTTGGGATTACTGTGTTTGATGTAAATGAGGTTGAGATTATTGTAAATTTAAATTTACAATAATAAATCTTACTCAGATTACTGAGGTTGAGACTATGGCAGTTAAAGTTGGGAATACTAGAATTAAGACTGCTTGCTGAAGTTGATATTACTGTACTTACAGTACGTTGCTGAGGTTGAGGTATAATAAGGTAACTGGGGTTAAGATTATTGTAAAGTTTCTGGGGATGGGATTACAGTGTTTAAACTAACTGAGGTTGAGATTATTGTAAAATTAAATTGGGATTGAGGTTACCATGGTTACTCTTACTCAGATTACTGAGGTTGTGACTACGGCAGTTAAAGTTACCAGGGTTGGGAATACTAGAATTACTACTGCTTAAATTGATATTACTGTACTTACATTGCTGAGGTTGAGGTTTAATAAGGTAACAGAGGTTAAGATTATTGTAAAGTTTCTGGGGATGGGATTACAGTGTTTAAATTAACTAAGGTTGAGATTAATATCCTTAAGATTAAGGATAAATTGGGATTACTGTGAAGTTGGAACTATTATAATTAAGCTTAAGGTTTTTATCTGGTTGGGGTTAACGAGGTTGAGATTACTGTGGGTGATCTTACTGAGGTTGTGTAATCCAGTTAGTGAAGTTGAGAATACTGTGTTTAAGGTAACTGAGTTTGAGATGAGTGTGTTTAAGGCTACTGAGGTTGGGTTTAATGTGGTTAAGGTTAGTGAGGTTGGGATTACTGTGTTTAAGGTGAATGAGGTTGAGATTACTGTAAAATTACTGGAATTGACTATGTTTAAAGCTACTGAGGTTAATTAATGTGATTAATGTTGTTAAGATTACTGAGTTTGGGATTATTGAGGTTAAATTACTAAGGTTGTGTTAACTGTTTCGATTGCTGTGTTTTGGGGTGAGGTCATGTTTACTGTGTTTAAGGCTACTGAGGTTGTGTTTAAATGAACAGATTGAGATTCCTGTGTTTAATGTTAACAAGGGATGGATTACTGTGTATGCGGTTTCAGAGGTTGGGATTACCGTGTTTAAGGTTACTGAAATTGAGATTACTATGTTTAAGGTAAATGAGGTCGAGATTGCTGTAATCTCACTAAAATTGGGATTACTGTTTTGAAGATAACTGAGGTTGAGATAAGTATAAAGTATAAAGGTTGCGTTTATGGTGACTGTGGTTAAGGTTACAGAGGTTGGAATTACTCTGTTTAAGACTCCTGAGGTTGAGATTAATGTGGTTTAGGTTATTGAGGTTGGGATGTCTGTGGTTAATGGTGCTGAAGTTGGAATTATAGTTGTTAAGGTTTATGGAGATTTGGATTACTCTAAATTTACCAGGGTTGAGATTACTGATCTTGCGACTCCTTAAAGAGTATAGAACTGTGTGTGTGATTCAGGCTGGTCTACCCCTGTGGAGGAGGGGTTGGCCCCAGGATAATGAGTTTTAAATAATAATTGGTTATCAACCTGATAACAGTGGTAGCTTAATTTTACACATCACCATAGTCAGTTATATAATTATCAACAGACATCCTGCTGAGAAGAAGCCCGGTGTCTCAGTTTTACCAATTCAAGTTTAAGTAGGCTATCACATATAGCCACTTATTATCAATATTGATAATATATGTAATGGTCAAACAATTTGGAAGTGAGGAAATGTCTGAAGGGTAAACAAGAACTGGAATGCATTCTGAGTAAGTTTGACTCCAGCGGGTAATTCATATCATTATACATGACACATGAAAGCAATGCATTTAAGCGATTAATCATCCTGTCTAATTGGAGGAAGCTAAGTTATGTTTGTTTAATGCTAAATTTAAATCATAGTGGAGCTTAAAAGCAAAAATGTCTCGGAGTTTCACTGAGATCAGATAGATGAATTTTAGGTATCTGGTTGGTTGTGACTGTGCTGCTGGCTCATAATTTATTGTAAAACAATTAGTTTCCTACTCATACTAGAAAATGACTTTTTTATGTTCCTGTGCCTAAGAAAACATATGCATTATACATGATAAGATGCAAGCACACACTAGAATAAACAAAGGAAGCATCCTCAATCTAGAAGCCTCCTATCTCCTTGTCCATGATGCACCTAAAGGCAGAACTGATTCACCTTTAAATATGTTAGGATTGATTTCTGCGTCATGGATGAAAAGGCGAATGAACTGGGGCACATGGAGGAATGAACCGGTTTTAAGAGGGGTAAAAATTTTTTTTAAAGAAGCACAAAGGATGCATGAAGTGACATTTGACAAAAACCATGAATTATCAAATATTACCTTTTTTTTGTTGTAGAATTTTAAATTCTAACGAATAAAGACATTTTCCTTTATTTCAAAGAACAATGAATTCATCAGCACTTCCTTCCCTAACAGGGAAACAATTATTTTGTCATCTTGTTAACTTTCCATTCCCTTAAACTCGGCACAAAAGGACAAGAACGATTACCAAATTTATGAGATGCATAATTCCAGGTCATGTCTGTAAATTGCATTGCTGCCCTTTTTCCTGCTAATGCAGTATGCAAATCAGCTCGCCATCTTAATCAGCACCTCTGTTTGCAGAGATTTAAATGATTTCAAACTGCGCTGTACTTCAGCCATTAAGGATTTCCTGCTAATAAGGACCGAAAAAATCGACACCGGTGCGGCCAACGTTCGGGATTACATGCAAATGATATGACAATTAGACCCTGCTAGTGAACAGTCAAGCATGCAAGACAGGTAAAGATGTGTTTAAAATTCAATCTTAGGTGTATTTTTAAAACAAACAAACAAACAAACAAATAAATAACTAAATAACATTTTTACCATGCAGAACACGGTAAACATTTGATTCCTGCCAATCGTGGAATTGCGCCGTTATAGGAAATGAATCAACTTCTGGACAGTAACATTAACTCCGGCTCAGCACCGGCCCACATCCCTCCGCACCCCCCGTTGATTTTCCCATAACAGCACAGCCACAGGCGTTTAATCCCGTACATAATGTAATGTAGGACAAGGAGTGCGATGCTGCCACATTACCACTTTCACACCTCATCTGTATGCGAGTAAAAGGCTGGATGTGGATGTGGAGCAGGTGCTACTGACGTACGCTGCTGTAAACATCTGCCAGGGGAAATTCAGAGCAAGATGAATCACTCAGGCTGTAACAGCTTGATGTGCACATCTCATCAGGTGGCTTTCAGTGACGATGGTGCACGAGTTAGAACAGACGAAAAAAAAAAAAAAAGAATAAAAAAAACATACTCTAGCGTGGGATGTGGCTGTGGATAGGATTTACTGAAATGTATATATTTATACTTCTGGTAATTTTTAGGCCACCTGCAGGGGGGGAAATTACACAGCAGCCTATAATTAGTCTTAAATGTCTTTCGCAAAGCAAGCCAATAGTAGAGAAATTCTGACATCTGGTAAAGACGCAGAAAAATGGACTGTTACAACCTTAAAGAAAACTAATCAGATTCAGAAATATATTAAACTCATCTTTAATCAACAAACAAACAAAAAAGTTTGAATTGCCAAACAGCTGTAGTGTGAGAGAAATTAAACTCCTAAGGATATACTAGCAGTCTCGTTATCGCTGGAAGATTTCACAATGCGAGTTTATATCAAAGGGCTACTTTCATTCTTGTCAATCACAGATACACTAACTAATCAGGAACGTCTGTGAGCTGACGAGTAACGCAGGTGGTAGAAAAAACGTTTCGTCTTCCGTGATGCCGCGGAGGTTTGGTAGCAGTCATGCGATATGAGAGTGTTAGATGGTGGGTCGGGATTTGCAAGTTAAAACTGAAAAACATCACATATCAGATTTGGGAATTAAACTCAAACGGGTAATGCTGTGGGTTTCTGGCCAGAAGGTGGGAGGTTTGAGCCCCAGCACGGCCAAGTTGCCACTGTTGAGCCCTCAAGCAAGATCCTTAACCCTATGGTATCAAACTGGAGGATGTTTAGGAAACTGGAAGCTTCTAAGGCAGGGGTGTCCAAATCCAGTCCTGGAGGGCCAGTGTCCAACACAGTTTGGTGCTTCTTCTTCTCAAACACAGCTGATTTAACTAATCTGCTAATTACTAGGATCAGTGGGTGTGTTTAGGTGTTGGTGAATTACAAACTGTGCTGGTCACTGGACCTCCATGACTGCATTTGGACACCCCTGTTCTAAGGAAAACCTTAGATTGGGATCAGTATCGCAATATTGTGCAATGTCCAAACTCAACTGCACTGTTTTTTCTCTCTCCACTCTGATCTGACCAGGTCCACTGACGAGAACCGATACCGAAAAGGCTTTTGCGGCGAACACACGGTTTTGTCAGTACTGCAGTTGTTCTGATAACTGTTCACAACTCTCAAGAATTTACAGGTATCCCACTGAACTAACTGAACATCTCATCCACCTTGAAATAACAAAACCCTTTTTGTCCAGGAAAGACAGAGAAAGACATTTTCAGGGATATTCAGTCTGTTTGATTGTGTTTGCTCCAGAGCAACCTTGAAAGCTGTGATCATAAATGTGAATGACGCTTAAAATAACTTACCAAAAACCTTGAAAAAGAAAATCAAATCTCGGCCCTAAAATATACACTAAATATCTCCTTGACCGTATTTAAAATGGAGAGACCCCAGTTAGAGTGGTAGACCCATCACAGGGTGGGTCCATGTTAATTGAACATTTCTCCTGGGATTGAACGGAACTACAGTATAATTAGTTCATAATGTTATCACAATGTAAGGCGGCACGGTGGTGTAGTGGTTAGCACTGTCGCCTTGCAGCGCCAGACTTGATTCCCGTCTCTGTGTGCATGGAGTTTGCATGTTCTCCCCGTGCTTGGTTTCCTCCAGGTACTTCGGTTTCCTCCCACAGTCCAAGGACATGCAGGTCAGGCTAATTGGTGTTCCCAAATTGCCCAAGGTGTGTGAATGAGTGAGTGTATGTGTGTGTGTCTGTGCCCTGCGATGCATTGTACCCTGCCTTGTGCCCTAAGTCTCCTGGGATAGGCTCCAGGCCCCCGTGACCCTGAATACAGGATTAAGCCGTATAGATGATGAATGAGTGAGTGAGTATTTGTATTATTTAACAAAAATTTGGGTGAAAATCAGACTCACTTTTCCTTCTTACCATTTTGGTGTAAAACCATAATTGTGTACTACAGTACACAGGCTGTACCAACATAAAGCAAAACTGGACCTAACTTTATTATTTACTCCCACCAGTTGTTCAAATTGCAGGTTAGTAGAACATCTCTTCCTTTATACAAAAGCTCTGCTCTGTTCTGAGATCTCTTCTGAGGTCCCATATCTTCTCATGCAATAGTTATGCAGATGACACTCAACTTATTCTTTTCTCTACTCCCTCAGACACTCGGGTTTTCACCCGGATCTTATCATGTCTGGCCCATTAACTGAAACACAATCTCAGCAAACTAAAATTCTGTTCATCCCAGGTGATGCATCCCCTATCAGAATTTCCCTGGACAACACACACATCACTGCTCACAACCTTGAGGTAACTCTGGACAATCAACTGTCATTTTCCTCACACAATGCTAACCTTTCCTCACTTTTGCCGGTTTCGTATTTATAATATGGAAGGAACTTGTCCATTTCTGTCCACACAGGAGCTTGTTCAGTCCACAGGTCTGCCTCTGTGAACCATCCGTCCTCTGCAGCTGATCCAGAATGTGACTATGTGATTCGTTTCCAACCTTGCTTGCCTACAGTATAAAGCTAAAAACGGCCCAGCACCCACTTACCTCAAGGCTCTAATCACACCCCGCACTGCGCCACCTTGCCCCTCATCCTTGAGCACAGCTCGACTGGTCCCAGCATCTCTCAGGAATCAAGGAAGACATGCTTATAGACTGTCTCAGCTCCTAGTTTGACTGATGGTACTGCTAGTTAATAACCTAATAAACCAATGTAAGGACATATCTAACAATCGACACTTCAAAGGACTTGCGTAAGTTGCATTGGATAAGAGCATCATGCATTTGCACCATCATTGATACTCGGGAATTCCCTTCGAAAATGCCCTTTGTCTCAGTTGATGATCTCCAAGTGTGCTACAGAATATTTACAGTACAACGGTACTGTTGACAAGAGCAATATGCACAGATGGACCAAGTTGTTTAAAGTGGGGGAAACCAGTATTGAATACAAATCACATACTGAGAGACCATTTGAGATTTGAGAGTTGGGTTTGAAAATGCATGTTTTGTGATGAAGACCGTGTTGAATGAGCTATGTGAAGTAATTAAAAAACATAATCTCACATACAGTATGAATTATTTTCTCGAATGTACAGCTGTAGCAATACTACATCTCCACCTCTGTCTATCGACCAACACCTAATAACATTCGATATTTATAAGAGCCTCTCAGCATTGACAGGGTTAAATTACAGACAGCATCACGTTAAACCCTCCCAAGCTCTCAGTTTGATGCTTTTAAGGTATATTTAGTAAGCTGACTCACACCAGAGGCACAACGGTGGTGAACCTTGTGGTCACATGGATTAGTTGCTCAAGGCCTTTGTCGTGTCATTCGACTAAAAAGCATTTACAGAATATACATACAGAAAAGGTTTAACATTTCTTAACTCGTAATCAGACACAGACACGATGTCGAAATCCAAAAGAAAAAGGAGAGACCAGTTTTAACTGCAAAGCCATGAAGTCCCAGCTTCATACGCTGCACTCGTTTTATTGCGCAACCATCGAAGTCCTTGGGCGCAGGTTGTTTTTTTTATTTTTATTTTTTTTTATAGGATTGACTATAAAAGCAGCGCTGAAAGAAGAGAAATGTCTCACTGCTGCAGCACCACTTTATGACCTGCTGCTGCAGAACAAATAGAAATAAACAATGAGGAGAGAAATTGGCCATGGTGGTGGTTTAAGCACCAAACATTCAGTGATTCGGTTTCATGAGTAAATCCATCCTGTGTCTTATTGTTCTTGTTATTGGTGCGACAGGTCACACAATTCACAAATGGGATGTTTTTTTTTTTTCTTTTTGAGAAGTTCAAAAAGGGAGGGGGTTGATGGGGGTGGACGGAACGGCAAGGACACAAATAGACAAAAAATTGCTGTCATTTGGATCTGACAAAGAGCCTTTGATCGGATAATTGCTCACTCACTCTCTCACCCATCGACTATACCACATTGTCGGGGCGGGCCTGGAGCCTATCCCAGTAGACTTAGGGGACGAGGCGGGGTACACCTTGGACAGGGTGCCAATCCGCAATTTTATGGGAAGGCCAATTAGCATAACCTGCATGTCTTTGCACTATGGGAGGAAAGCCACCAAGCATCAGAAGAATATGCAAACTCCAAGCACACACACCCGACGCGGGAATCGAACCCTCGACCCTGCAGGTGCAAGGTGACATTGCTAGCCAGCAACAATTATTTTAACCTTAACTGATGCTGTGAGTAGCTTCTCATTTCTTAAACAAGCATGTTAGAAGATTGTAGAGGATGTCTTCTCACTGCCTAGGCAGGATTATGTCAGTGTGATCTGGCAACCCTGGTGGGCAGAGTTCTGAGCACAAATGTAAAAATACAATGTGAGCAAAAATACATTTTATATATAGACAATGTGAGCAAAAATACAATGTGTAAAAATAGCGTTCAAGTGTTTTGGAGGCCCCAAACTGCATTCCGCACTACAATGGTTTCAATTTACAATTGAGCTGAACACATAACAGATCAACTACAGTCTCTTACTTCACTAGTTCTCATCATCAGCTTACTGTTAACAGTAAATAGCAGTGTAAAAAAAAAAAAACTCCTCCTGGAGAAAAGACTCAAAGGCTGACACTGAAGACACCGGACACTGAAAACTGCAATTATATACAAGGGTGAGTCAAAAATTATCCGCACTCCAGCTGTGGATCATATTTTAATGAACTTTTAGAATAAACTAATGCATAATTCAACACAACCGCCTCGCTTTTTATTACGCATCTGTCAACCGCCTTTCGTATTCCCTCATTGAAAATGTTTTCTGGAATGCACCGCTGTCCCATCAGAAGTAAATCTTCGTCCTTGTAGGGATGCTTTCAGGGGACCGAACAAGTGAAAGTCTGACGCAGCGAGATCGGGACTATAGCGAGGACGCTTTAACACCTCAAAACAAAGTCTTTGCAGAGTGTAGGCAAACGTGTGTTGACATCCATCATCAGCCATGCTCCGGCTCCTTCTTGATGGCACTTCTTTTGAACGTTCCTCAAAATCCTCTATTCATTCATACACACTTCTTTGCGATAAATCGGCGCAAATCACAAGTGACTCATCGATTTTTTTTTTCCCGCGCACCGTAGATACAAATGAATCGACGCAACACTGGGCAGCAGTGACTGGGGAGACGGTAGACTTGAATGGATAGCGCTGATAAGACAAGGATCATTTTTGACTCACGCTTGTAATAACACCAAACTTCATATACGTACATTAAAAAACACGTTTATTATTAGACTCGAGAGCTGTTACTATAGAAACGACAAAGGGAAGCGCATTTCTATAAACCTGATATGACTCACAATTCAACACACCGTTGTGGGATAATATTCAGCAACTTGAGTACTAATGATTAATATCTTGACACAAATATCATAAAATAAGCTGTGATTATGTAAAATGAAAATAAACTTTTTTTTTTACCAACTATACTTTTCCTAATGAAAGGTTCTGATGAAATCTCAAAAGCTTTTGCTTGTGCTTTATTAACAAAAGTATATATTTATATAGTATATAGTGAAATATTGTCATATTTAGTTGAAAATCTTATGATATATTTACGTTTAAAAAAAATGCATGTACTGCTCTTCTATAAGGAATTTTTTTTTTTTTAATGCATTAGCGTGATGGCAGAAAATGTGCGCTCAACAGATAAGCATGCACTCTGCAAGCTGACTTAACACTGCTGCTCCTTAAACAGGTTACGAACACCACAACGGTTTATTCATTCACTGTTAGAGAAAAAAAAAAAAGGCTCCCAACCCCCACATACAAAAGCAGCGGCACGCACTCGGATCACCTGACTAACGCTCTTTCCTGAGCGCACTCGAAAGCACGGCTGCTAGCTTCAAGTGGAGCACGAGGAGGAAAATCAATACACCATTACCGCTCCTTTCTTCTTCACACAGCAGGAGCTACAGCCGCCGCCTCGTCACACCACGATTAACAACCAAAAACTGGGACACAAGCAGGAAGGATTGAGAGGAAAAAAAAAAAAATATTTCCTCCAAAGCCATTTCACGACTTGTTGAACTGTGCTACTAATCTTCTTAAAAAAGAAAAAAAAAAAAAAAGGGAAAACCTTTAAAGATAACTAAGTTTTATACGTTTGCCCTTGAATATCTGTTCGAGTGTTATACTAGAATTAGTTTAGAAATGCAACCTAGACAAAGAACAAGCTTTTAGATGAATGGACTGTAGTAAAGCTTTAGGGTCACCCTGTTATGTCAAAGGTGACGTGAATGCTAACAACCCTACATTTCTGGCTTTACGTTCAAACAACTGGAGTGAAAGAGCTTAAAACTAAACAATTAAATGCGCAGTTGTGTTTGGAAGCATCAAGGTTATCAAAGAACCAAGAAGCGGAGCTCGTTGAAAATTGGTGGGAATGTGCGGGTTGGCTAAAGAAGCAAAACTGACATCAATCTACTGCAAATAAGTCTTCAGGACCCAAGCGATGGCTAATGCACCCGTAAACACCTAAAAGTAACCATGTTATTTTCAGATCTGCTGTATTATAAGATCCTCTCTTCATGTAATCCTACTTTAATTTGCTTTAATCCAAACCCACTATTTTTTTTAAAAAGAGTTTAATGGGTATGGTCGGATATGATGCATAGCAAAACCACACGCTGAGCAGCCTGTGGAAAATAATACGTCCTTATTTTATAAGTGGAGATATTCTCCAAGTTCAATGTTCATCTATGGTATACAGTACAGACCAAAAGTTTGGACACCCCTTCTCATTCAGCGAGTTTTCTTTATTGTGTTCTTTAGCCCAAACGCGTCTCTTCTGCTTGTTGTCTGTCCTTAGCAGTGGTTTCCTAGCAGATATTCTACATGAAGGCCTGATTCACACAGTCTCCTCTTAACAGTTGTTCTAGAGATGTGTCTGCTGCTAGAACTCTGTGTGGCATTGACCTGCTCTCTGATCTGAGCTGCTGTTAACCGCCGATTTCTGAGGCTGGTGACTCGGATGAACTTATCCTCCGCAGCAGAGGTGACTCTTGGTCTTCCTTTCCTGGGGCGGTCCGCATGTCAGCCAGTTTCTTTGTAGCGCTTGATGGTTTTTGTCACTGCACTTGGGGACACTTTCAAAGTTTTCCCAATTTTTCGGCCTGACTGACCTTCATTTCTTAAAGTAATGATGGCCGCTCGTTTTTCTTCACTTAGCTGCTTTTTTCTTGCCATAATACAAATTCAACCTCTTTGAATGAGAAGGTGTGTCCAAACTTTTGGTCTGTACTGTATATTTTACGCTGCTTGGAAAATAAACAAAAAAAAGTTAAGCCATTTCAGAAGGGTCTAATTCAAGGGGCTGCATTGAGCAAAGAAAACTAAGGAGATTTGAAGTTATTGGAACGTGGTTAAGAACACCTCGGCCGATCATCAACTGGCAACTCTGTGGAAGAAACGTGGTCAGAAAAAAAAAAAAAGTGGAGAATGCCTGGGAAATTCGCATGGTAAAAAACTTAAATCAGCGGGAGAAATTATATTTTATATATATATATATATATATATATATATATATATATAGTAAAAAAGCATTCCCGTACACTCAATGTGATGAGAACTCAAAACAGGGACAAAATAGCGGTCTTTAAGAAAACCACTCGAAAAATGGCTGGTCTTCAGATCGACCCTATTCCAAAGTCATGGTGCCCGTCAGGCTGTTATGAAGCGATGCACCCATCATGCAGTGTCCACTGTACAAGCCTCTGGAGGCAGTATGATGATCTGGGGTTGCTTCAGTTGGTCAGGTCTAGACTCAGCAATGTTATGGGGCAATAAAATGAAGTCAGCTGATGACCAGAATGACCATGTTATTGATAGATGATCGACTATGGTCATCTCACAAATTGTGAGAAAGAAAAAAAGTGGTTCAGGGAGCATTTTCACACATGATCTGGCCAACACATTGCTCCAATCAAAGCTTGAATGAAGTCTTACAGGGTGCATTTTTATTATTATTTTGGCCAGGCAGTGTAATAACACAACAAATGGGTGTCCTTCCCCCTTTGAAAGAATCAGCTCCTCCATGTGAAGTGTATTGACATTTGGTCAGACTGCTGCTGAAGCCTAGTCATGAGGAATAGTTCTTCTCATTTCTTTAATTTAATGTACATTACATATGAAGAAATGATTTGGGGGGTCAAAACATTTGAACAGTACTCTTGGGTAAACTCAAAGAGGATGATTACTGCTACTGTCGATCTAATTTAACTTGCTGCATCACTTCTTCCAAAAACTATTCATGTATTAAAATTGTTTATTATTTTTTTATAGTCAGCATGCTCAATTATTTTTCCAGTGAAGTCAACAGAATTTAACAGCCTTGTATTTGAAATGAAATATATTTCGAGTGTCGTACTTATGATGCACGTTTCAGCTTCAGATGAGATTTACAGTAAAATCGAACCATCACACTGCCGTTAATGCACATGCATGTGTTCACAGGTTCGGACAGACGAACTAACTTTTGGTTACTGTGACTTTGGTTTTAAAGAAAGTGAGTCACTGGTGTCGGTTAGTCGTTAATAACCAAGCCAGTATTTCATTTTCTCCTTTTAACTCGGCCTTTACGTTCTCCCTCATGGTTCACCAAGAGTAGGCATGTTAACCGATTAAATCAGAGCGAAAAGAGAAAACCAAGAAAATCCTACGAGTTTATACCGTTATAATCTCCAAACTATTTTAAATTAAATATCACAGCGGATCCTGCCTCATTACCCGACTGGAATAAACCACCGCGGTACAGATGAATATGAAAACGAGATTAAAGAACTCAACACTTCTCTGACTTCTGTCTAATCTCATTGCATATCAGCACTTTGCAGAAGCTAAGTGTTTGCCCCAGTGCTGCATCAGAGCGATGCCAGGTGCAGTCAAACTTAACTCAAACTTTAGATAAAGTAAAAACTGTAGTCACACTATTCCTGGTCCAGACATAGTGGAGGACTAGTGCCGCATACGATGCGTCATTAGAATTTTGGAGAAGAGCAATTTCTGAGTTTTATCGTAGCTTTGAGAATCCCAGAAATCTCAACACAAATGGGCAAAAAGCAGAAAACATGAATGTGTTCGGTAGCCAACAATTGAAATAAGATTTTAGCTAAAACTGTCTCACCTCAGACAAATGGAGAATAGGAGAAAAGAGAAAAGGTAAAGGAATTAGATGAGGCAAAAAAAGAAATCAGGAATGAAAGGAAATGGACATGACAAAAAAAAAGACTGGAAGGAAAAAGTAAATGGACAGTAAGAAAAGGAATAGAAGATGCGCCGAAAAAAAGAGAAAAGGACAAAGGAAGCAAAATAGAAGAGACTGAAACTAAAGAAAAGGGGTCTAGGAAAAATATGGAAAGGAAACTGACAGGAGTGAAAGAATAGAAAAGTTAAAGGACAGGACTGGAAGAAAAGAAATGAAATGGACGGGACTGATTGTGAAGAACATGTAAAAGGAAGGAAATAAAGCAGACAGGACTGAAAGAAAATGAACAGAAATTGCAAAAAAGATGAGACTGAGGCATTGAAATGAACATGTCCGATTGTGAAAGAAAAAACGAGTGTGAAGGCAAAGGCGCGAGAAAAAACAAAAAAACGACTAAGGAAGGTAAAGAAAAAATGTAAAGGAAACACAATAAGACGCGGTGAAGAGCAACTCGCAGCTCCCTTCAATTTATTTATTGATGTACCGAACATGAAAAAATACAAAGTATTCCAAACACAAAAGAAAAAGAAAGCAAAAGAACATGTACATCTTCTAGTAGTAATACTGTTCATTTTAAATACTGAAAAAAATTAAACGGAACAAACAAACAAAAAAAAGATATATTGTATACCCCAAAAATTCAAAACTCGGCCGTGAATAAAGTTATACTGTACAACTCGAAATAAATAGATAATGCACACTACAGAACTGAGACTACAGACGGGACACGGAGGCTTTTCACACCACAGACGGGACTCGGGCTCAGACTTTAGCCGTGTTTAAAGACGCGCAGCTGAATGGCCTCTGCCTTTCTGAGCCTTTGCTCTTTGCCTCACTGGCTGGCTTAAAAAAAAAAAAATGAAAAAATAAACCGCTACGTGGCATGAAAAGCTCTCCCTGTCCCTGAGCAGCACAAAGCCACAGTTCATCAATGAAAATATAACAAACCATAATAATAATAACAATAAACGACCAAAAAGAGAAGGAAGGAAAAGAAAATGTAATGCATAGCACACTGCCACACATCCGGGGAGCCTGAACTGCACTGGTTAAAGGCTCTTTCCTTCATTAAGTGGAGAATAAAACATGCCATTTGTGTTTGCTACGGTCGTGGAAAAGCCTCGTCAGGCTCCCCTCCATGAAGATTAAGCAATATACACTTTTATTTCTCGTTTTTAAAACGGGTTAGATTATGCATCAAGTGTAACATGGATACAAAACAAAAAAAAGAAAAAAAAAACTAAATAAGAAATATTTGTTCAAAACTGTGGCTTGTCAATTTTTAACCACAAATATATTCAATGCTTAATATATAGATTAAAAGGAAACAAACAAACAAAAAAAAGATAAGAAAACTAAATCTATTGCCTAGAATTTGGCAGAAGCAAGACTATCTACAGACAAAAACCACCAACAAATCTGATACGGTAATAATGCATCAAACAAAGTGTCTCAAACTAAACAACTCTCAGAGGCAAAACAAATTAGCTAAGAAGGAAAATAATTACCATACATAGTTTAACAAAGAAAAATACTTATTTATTTTGGGGGAAAAAAACAAAACAAAAAAACAAAAACAAGATACATATATTACTCAACATAAAGTACTTATTTACAGTTAAGGTATTAACTCAGGAGATTAACTCTTCTCCCGTCGAACACTTCATTCTCAGTCGTGTTTTTTTCTTTTCTTTTTTTTGTTCCGTACTCGGGCATCGTCAGCCCGTTCTCTCCTTCATTCAGAGCAGCTAAAACCTTTGTCAGTGTTTAGAAAGACAAAAGTGTTTAACAAGATATTAAATACAGCACTGAGGATACCCGACCCACAACCTCCCCCCCGCCCCTCCCCCGTTTTTTTAATTTTATTATTAAAGAAGGAACCCGTCGAGCGAGGAAGAACCGATTCACCCAGAAATCTTTTCACGTGCCTACAGGTTCCCTCCACCACCCCGCATGCACACGTGCGCGGCCGCGTGTAATAAAACCTTTTACGCGCGTTTTTTTTTTTTTTTTAGGGCGGCCTGCGTCTCAAAAATATCGAATCCAAAACGCAAGCTGTGGAACGCAAAGACCTCGAAAAGGAATCTTTGTCATCGATAAACCGCTCCGGAAATTTCTTAACTCTGCAAACTGTCTGGTAAAGTGTGAAAATCTCACAGGGTGTCGTATGAAGATAGGTTTCTCAAAGTCAAAATAGTTTGCTCCATGTCCAGTAAAAAGTTTCTCCAAATTTTCTTTTTTTATAAAAATAGACACTTTTGTGTTTTAAACCCACATCAAAGAGGTTCGTAGCTCTTTGGCAAGGTACCGCTTTAAGAATTTTTTTTGTCTTTGTCTTTATTTTATTTATTTATTATTATTTTATGTGTTAGTCTTCCTCAATTTAACAGTAACATTTACGCAGTCAATGAACTCGATGAGAAACTAAATGTGGAAGGATTACCGATTTTTTTCTTCTTCTTCTTCAATAGTAAACACACTGAAAATGTCTCAAAAATCAGAAAAACTAAAGAACTAAGAGAAAACGATGAAAATGAAAAATTAACATGGGCACCATCGCCACTGAACACATGCTATTAATCTTTTTCTTTTATCTTTTTCTTTTTTTAAAGACTAGAATTCGCACAGAAAAGGAAAAAAAAAAAAAAAAACACAATACAGGTTTTTCCTTTATAACACTGATTTGCAAACATGTCTGAGAAAGTTTTAAATACGTCTTCTGTTTTTTTTTTTTTTACTCGTTAAAGAATCTTTAAACGCGTAGCGTTAAGCCTTGTGCGTTTTGCTAGTTTTGAAAGAGACCTGCAGCACGCGGTCTCCGAGGCGATAGCCGTTCAGGCTGGCGATGGCCATGGCCGCCTCGTCGTAGTTGGTCATGGTGACGAAGCCGAAGCCTTTGCACTTGTTCGTGTTGAAGTCGCGGATCACCTTCACGTTCGTCACCGCGCCGAAGGGCCCGAACATCTGCCACAGGATGCTCTCGTCCGCGTCTGGAGCCAGGTTGTAGACGAAGATGCACCAGCCCGTGCCCGCGTGGCCGGGGATGTTGATGCCCAGGCTGGTGACACCGTCGATGGCCATGGGTGAAAACCTACTGCAGAAGAGATTACAGCATGGGTACGTACACGCGTGGACATCTGAACTTTATTTTCAAAAGAACTCAATAATAAAGATCAGGAAGTATATTACAGGCAGATGCGAGCACATGGGTACGTTACGCTGTTACCAAGTGTGCAAGTTAGCACATACTTGCTAGTTAAATGTAATTCGATTCAATTGAAAATTTCTATTCATTTTCATTCAACAGCACTAAACTTAACCAAATCCCTCCTATTACTAGGGGTCTCCCACATCAAGGCTACTATTTAATTAGGAAGGGCCGAAGACCATCATCTTATCCAACTGCTAGCTCACACTTGGAGGAAAGTGCAATCTGCTACTTCCGCTTGACTGAATTTACAGACGCCTCTGATTGGCTGTAGAGTGGAGTTTGATGGGAGAGCGCGCTCATCCCACCCTGCTGAGAGAGGCCGACCAATCAGCTCTCTCCAGGACACCGGCTGCGAGAGGCTACGAGGAATCCGGGAAGATTTTTAATAAATTTTTAAATCGGAAACCGAGCAAGTATTAGTTTACGAGCGCCGAGTATCCTGCATTCCGCATGCGACTCATTCTGACATCGAGCGTCACTCTCTCACCTTCCCCCCCCACCATTTATTTTAATTTTATAGATCCTATTAATTATTTTTATGTATTTATTTTTGGGGGCTGTGGAACAAATAATTTGAGTTTTCATTGTTTATGGGAAATGATTTGGTTTACGAGTGTTTTGGAACACGAGCCCACTTCCGGAACGAATTATGCTCGTAATCCAAGGTTCCACTGAATTTGTAAAACAGCTACATTTCTTAAAACTATTAAAACAGTTTTTGTTTTAAATTTGATTTCATTTACACACTAAAGTTTGCACAATTTTCTGAGTTTCTCTTATACTTTTATCCTCTACAGCTAAAGTTTTTCAATATTTTCTTCTTTATTTATTCTCTATTGATTTTTTTTTAGATAATCATTTTCACTGCGTATCGTACTGTGCATGACTGTGACCAATAAAAATGTGAATTTCAAGTCGTTTTGTTTAAACACGTCACGCACAAAGAAGTCATTTTTTTTTCTTGCTCCACTCTCCAAACCTGTAGGTGACTGTAATGTAAAACCGTCCAGAAATATCAGAAGAATTTGAGGAAGATTGAAGCACTTTGTATTTTACATTTAGGTATTCGGCAGACGCTCTTATCCAGAGTGACTTAGAGTACAAAACGTTTCCGTCACTGGGTTACTAACCAAGTGCCATCAGGCAAACACAGTTGGGAAGGGGATTTATTTATTTAAATGGTGTCCAATGGCGGTATAATTGGTGCACTTGCCGATTTGTAAAGCATTTAACGTTTCTACGTTCCAGTCTCATTTTGTTTCTGCGGGGCTGCTGAGCTACTCCACAATTTCTACCTCCTCCATTCATGCATGTACATCTACAACTATTTAAGCTGGGAGTGTGTTAAAAGAGGAGCGCAACTTTTTATGAACAGCAAAAAAGGAGAAAGTGAAGAGAATCCACTTGTATTTAGTCTGACAGAAATAAAAAAAAAATAAAAAAAATAAAGTGAAATCTCTTTCCTCTTCATTTGTTCTGTGAAGCTTTTGCCAAAAGGGGGCGGGGGGGGGGGGCAGCACCATGCACGTGTGTGTGTGTGTATTGGGGTTGCAGTCTAGAACAGCAGGGCATGAATTATTTCAGCAGGTTTCAGATTAGATCACACACTCGGCTGAGCTTCTCTCAGCAGCCACATCCTGACAGGTGTGTTCCTAACACTACAACACCCCCCCCCCCCCCCCCCCCCCCCCCCCCGCCACCACCCAACAGGCACACACGCACACCATCTCTCTGAGCCGAGCATTTAGGACCAGCGTGAGCTACATTTTCCTCCTGGAAAAAGTGATGCTCCTGCGTTTAAATTATATTCATGGTTCAGGTAGACGACTGGGTCTCGTCTCAGAGGCGCGTTTATTTATTTATTTTTTTCTACTGGACAGTGAGGTACAGTAATGCGTCCGTGATCCCATACGCTGTGCGGCCGCATTGCCAAGTCGGGCCGGACTCTGACCGAGTACCCTCGTACCCAGGAGTGCCAAGAGAGACATATGGGCAGAGCTGAAAATAGCACAGACTGGTAATGAGTTGGAGCACAAAAATGAGGGCTCTCCTGGCGAAACAGCACAATCTGCTGAACGAAGGGTTTTTAATCACAAAGTCACCATTAAACGCGGTTTTATTTATTCCCCTGCAATAAGGTTTACATCTCGCTGGATGATGCATTCGCTCCATTTCAAACGCCGTCACCCGAATTTAATCTTCCGGTCAACCCGAACCCTAAAGACGGGGGCCTCCGCCTTCACTCACTACAGGACACGACGGTGTGGAGTTTATTCATTCATTCATCTTCAGCGTGCAGCTTCATCCTTTCTCAGGATGCAAGAGATCTAGACATCTCACCCCCAGGACAAAGAGGACACGACTTGAACAGTGTAGGAACATACAGTGCACATTGCACATTCGTCTCAGATTCTCATTTTTTATTATTATGATTATTATTACGGGGGGATAAGAACAATCTGCAAGTTTGTTTGTCCACAAAGATTAAAAGTATTGGCACCCCTGGCTCCCTTTGCATGTCTGATGCTACAGCACAGCATTTGGTTCTGGAGGAAGAAAAAGTAAAGAAAAAAAAACAAAAACAATCGTGACTCACCAGGGACTAGCTGATACGATACCTAGATGGCGATATCATTTGTATTGCGACTCACAATTATACAGATATCACAATTTGATTTTTAGCATCATAAACAGCCAAACAATTTTAATCTTAATTAAAAAATGAAAAAGAAAAAAAAAAGTTGGAGTCAGGGAAAGAAAAAAAAAAACATGATAATCATTGAATTTTTTTTTTCTTCTTCATCTGTACCACTGACACTACGAAACAGACCATGTTACTCATTAACACTACCGGTAGGCTCTGGATTTAAATTTGTTACTGTACCACACTGTTCGGTTCAGTTATTAGTAACTGCGGTCACGTTCAGACAAATTTTCTTAAAAAATAAAAAAATCTCCTGAACTTGCCACATACTTACCTCTTCACTCCGTAGGCCATGTTCAGCAGGTTGTCCAGCCTGAAAAGAAACGATGACTATTAGGAGCAGTTAGATTGTTTTGTGGGACGACCCGATACAATATGACAACACCTGGGCGCCGATTCGATTCGTGTTGCCGTTCCGTTAGTATCACGATTCTATAAACTCAATACAATTTTTATACACACAAAAACCTAAGCAAATCATTTTTCACAGGATGCTGCGCTGCCTGGCAAACGTTGAGCGCGCCGCCTGTAGTGTTTAAAAAAAAAAAAAAAAAAATGCTACGTTACATTAGCTACATTACAGTTCCGTTCATGGAGCACGCGTTCGTAAGTCAGATTTGTTCTTAAGTCAGACAAAGCGAGTCTTGTACGCCTTTGACACCAATATAAAATGTAAAGCGTACCAATCCACCGGACTAAACCTGTGTCCTCTTTCCCCACACTGCCACCATGTGGCCAAAACCTGTAATCGCACCAAAGGAAATGTGAAGTGTTGTTTAAGTGCCTTTAAATCGCGAGGGGAATCCTGGACGCCATTTTGCCTCTGAGCTGTTTTCCACTGTATTCGACTGTGAACTCTTTTTGAGGATTTTCAGAAAATCAGGATTATTCACCATCAGGACAGACATTTTCCATCATCGTGCTCCCAGATTTTGATTCATCAAAACCTGCGAGGCCGACTCATTTCTCCCGTGCGCACACAATATACCGGACTTTAGACATTTTGTACATTCACTTTCAAACTGAAAATATTGTATATAATTGTAAATATTGGTATCCGGTGCACTGCAGTGTCTATTCTTTTGTACAATACAGGTGAGCTACTTCCGTGACTGAACCGGTAGTAGAACCGTGGACCGTCCGTACTCTATGTGGAAATTCGCAACTTGAAATGTTCTTATGTTGGGGACTACCTGTAGTTAAAAAAAAAAAAAAAAACATTTTAGAGTCAGAAATTTCCTCTCAGCCAATCAGAGTCGAGAGTTTAATATAAACGAGTATAATCCCTGACGTTCAAAATTTACCGGCACAAAGTTTCTCACTGAACAGCGACACGTTACGCGTTGATTTAATAATCATCTGTTATTATATGCAGCACAGACGCAGCGACAGCCAAGTCTGGCACGCTATTATACGCGTTACGTTAATTATACCTGACCCGCTCCTTCAGCCTGAATCACTTTTAAAGTAAGCAAAGAGAACGAAGTGACAAGGAGCTAAACACGGCTTTCTCGCTAAACTTTTATACATCTTTGTAATTGTACTGAAAGCCGATCAAACATCCAACAGCTCAACCTATAGCCTTTCTTTCAAACATGTTACCTGAATCTCTGAGCCTGCTGGGCGAGCGGTCCCGGGTATCTCCTGTTCGGAGACTGGTAGAGCTGCGAGAGCAGAGCCTGGCTGGTTTTCTGACTCGGGTTGTTGGCGAACTTCACCGTGATGGGCTCGGTGGCTCCGGGAGGCTTCTGCCCATTCAGACCCTTGATGGCCTCCTCGGCCTCCACGCGCCGATCAAAGCGGATAAAACCCACCCCTCGAGACACACCTGAAAAGAGATAAAAAAAATATATATATATTGAAATCTTATATAAATTTGTACGCATTTTACTAAATCATGCGACTAAAAAACAACAAAAATGGATGGCCAAGCTTTCTCTGATTCTCAACCGTCTCCTGCATTTTATTATCCTCGCCTACTGTTATCCATCTCTCTTTTCAGCCGACAACACTTAACAAGAAAATCATAATAAAATTTAAAAGAGCTCCTAGATTTATTTACCAACCAACAAGACTGACTGTCTGACCGGCGGGAGAATGACTGACGACCTATGCAAGCGACCTTCAGGAAAAAAAAAGTAGCGAGGTTTCTAGCGCCGTTCCTTCTCTGCTTTGTAACGTACTGTAGTTTTCACATCCTTAACTTTTTATTCTCTTCAGTTGTCTTAAAAAGTTCTTTAAAAAGGACAGGGCTGTTGCAAAAAAAAAAAAAAAAAAAGTGAAGACAAACGCACTCCATCTCTCGCACAAAAAAAAAAAAAACGTGAGCCAGTTAGATGAGAGAGAGAGACTAGGCATTTTGGAAATGGAGATCAGTCTGACTGTAAATTCATTTTAAAGCTTGCTGTGAAACAGGCATTAAAGCAGCACCTCAGGGGAAGAAGATGGGGAGAGAGAAAGAGAGAGAGAGAGAGAGAGAGAGAGAGAGAGAGAGAGAGAGAGAGAAGGTGGGTTTCATTACACACACTGCCTTTCTCTGCTCCAAAAACCATTTCACATTTTATCTGTCCATGCATATTTATGACCGAGGCAGCCATTTCTGGAAACTAAGCAGCAGCGGCGGCGGCGGCACCTGTAATGTCCTCCAGGAGCAGGTCTGGATCTGTTCCAGTGTGGACATTAATACAAAAGATTTGGCTTTCACAAAACTTTTTTTTTTTTCCTCTCACATGAAAATGATCAGGTGTAACTGGCTGACCTGTCACCTGGTCGACGAGGATCCGGGAGGTGATGATGCGTCCGTACTGGGAGAAGAGCTGCTCCAGCTCCTTCTGCGTCATGGTCTTGGGCAACCCGCTCACGTACAGGTTGGCGTCTCTGATGGAGGCCGAACTGGGACGGGCGTAGGACACCTGGATGGCACAAGCAAAAACAATCCTTTCTTGGTTAATGCTCGAGTTTAGTCAGGGATGAAGGCAGACTGCCGTAAAATAAAAGGATGAGACAGATTTCTAACAGAAAACGAGACGATCACTGCGAAAAAAGTTATTTAATAATTTACAAATGTAATTAAAACTGTTCAGGAATTAATTCCCTATACCAGAATTATTATTATTATTTTTTTTAGTCAACTAGAAGTACATTACCTCTTTTTAACACTTTCATTTATATATATATATACACACACACACACACACACACACACTAAGCTAATTATTCTCAACCCCAAAATGCTAATTAGCTGAAAACTGTGTGCGTTATAAGCTGCACACGCCTGCATGCGACGCTAAGATGTTGTCATGCTTTTATTATCCTGCAGGTGGCGCACCCTGACGCGCTGCTCAGCTACAATGTAGATTGTTTTTGCTTAATTTAATTTGAAGCTAAAAGTTAAACTCTCGTATTTGAAGTTAGTTTGTATTGTTTAAATGCCACGCTTGGTTTTTAGGTGTGAAAACTAATGTTAAGAAACTGGATGCATTACATCAATCATTAATAAAAATAAATAAATAAATAAAAATTTTAAATTAGGTTTAAAATTGTAACAAAAACTGAGGAAAAAAAAATTTATTAACAACCGAGCAGAGGTTAACATGTAGAGGTTTAGCTTTTTCCACACACATTTTACCCCCCCCAAAAAACAAAGGAGTTAAATTTAAGATAAACAATTTTTCAAAAAAAAAAAAAAACACGTGTAAGGTATGCTGCGATGGAATTAAATTCTGAGAGTGAACTCCATGAACCACGACTGTAAAGAGTTTACTGAAGATACGCGAGAGATAAAAACAAGGCTAAACGTACATCATCCTGCTTGTACCCGAGCGCCACTCATTTCCAGTGTTTAGAGCAGGGGTCTCAAACTCAGTTCCTGGAGGGCCGCAGCCCTACAGAGTTTTGTTCCAAACCTGCTCCAACATACATACATACATACCATGTAGTTTTCAAATAAGCCTTAATGACTTGTTTAGTTGGATCAGGTGTTTTTAATTACGGTTGGAACAAAACTCTGTGGGGCTGCGGCCCTCCAGGAACTGAGTTTGGGACCCCTGGTTTAAAGCCTCCCCCCCCCATACACCCCGTCCCTGACACAGCGCAAAGTGGCCAGATGCCTTCAGAAGCGCTTGCTCTGTGAAACTCCGTGGATTTCATTCTTCATAATAGTGTTGAAAATGCACATGCGCGAGCCTTTGACAGGCCCACAATAGCGCATTCTCACTCCTCTGAGGCTCTACGCTAACGACACAATCGCACCCAACCACCACTGTCTATAGAGCGAAGAAGAAAAAAAGCTTTCAGAACAGATGAAGATATTTATAAAATAAATAAATAAATAAATAAAAGAAACACGCACGAGACTGCAACACCTCTCAGAACTGCCTCTCAGAACTGCCTCTCAGAACGCGGGCCGGATTCCTCGCGGGCATCGACACTACGAGCATATGCCGGGCTGCTTTCGGCGAAAACGGCGCGTGTGAGAGAGAGACCGCACATCTTGATGCAGCGAAGAGTTTAGCTAAAAATGACGCTATTATTGCAGACGAGACCACATCGGCATGATGCTTTAAAAAAACAAAAACAGATTATGGTTAATAACCGTTCTTCACCGTTCCCTCCATGAGCTTGTTTTACAAAAGGCAGTTCTCAAACCATTTAAAGTCGAACTGGTTAAATCAGGTGTACTGGGAGCCAAGAGAATATACACATACAGACCAGCCTTGAGCAACACTGCTCTCTCTCTCTCTCTCTCTCTCTCTCTCTCATTTCATTTCAGATACGTTATCTAGACAACCAACATCACTATCTCGAGACAGCTCCGGGAACAAGACGAGTGATTCCTGTCGAGTGTTCTGGACTGATGATGCTGCGACAGTCGACTTTATCTGATCGATCCGTCAACCAAGTTTAAACCGGGTATAGAAACACCGGTGCAGTGCGTCTCACTCCCTCTCCCTCTATTCCTGAGAGTCACAAGTCCAGAATCGCAGCTTTATTTTTATTATGTCCTCAGCCAGACAAATGATCGCAATCAAAATGAGCATGTTGTGTAAAATAAGGTTTAAATAAGCTTTTAAGGTTTCCCAAGATGCCGGACTCTCAGGAGTACGTCAGGATTAGTTCCCTTTGCGATGAATACTTCTACGGCTGGCAATTTGATAAGTAACTAGTAACTTGTCCCGAGTGTACTGCCAAATCACAGATCACGTTCGTAAGTCTGATTTGTTCGTAAGTCGGACAACGCGAGTCTGATACGCCTTTGACACGAATATACAAAGTAAAGCTTTGA
The DNA here is from genome assembly GCA_003987875.1 of Clarias batrachus. Classification (NCBI taxonomy): domain Eukaryota; kingdom Metazoa; phylum Chordata; class Actinopteri; order Siluriformes; family Clariidae; genus Clarias; species Clarias batrachus. The sequence continues at coordinate 76,032 of QMIH01001767.1, read as the reverse complement.
CCAAATCTCAGCCCCTTTCCCCACAAAAACCGTAATCGCGTCAAAGGAAATTAATCTCACAGTGAAGTGTTGCCTTCGGAGCCGTTTTCCACTGTATTGGACTATGAACTCTTGCTGAGGATTTTTTTTCCAAAATTATGATTATACCCCTTCAGGACTGATTTGTTAAAACCAGGTGAGGCCACCTAATTTACACCGGACATTTTATAAATTCACTTACTCACTGAAAATATAATTGTAAATATTAGTATCTGGTGCACTGCAGTGTCTTTTTCCTTCTTCTGTACAATACTACTCCCGCGATTGACCCGTAAGTATAGCCAAGGAAGTATAGCCGTTCGTATCTGTGGAAATTCATAACAAATGTACTCAAGTCCGGGACTACCTGTATAGAATTAACATCTCTGTTTGGAAACGGTATTCTTGTGCATTATTCGTTTGACGTGTCACTATTTAGGCCACATAACTGCTATTTCGCTGCACGTCCTAAGCCTCACTATTTATATACAGTACATATGTATATATAGGGTACTATACACTCCACTGTCCTGATTTAACACAGGCCCCCAACACACACACATTCTGCATTGCGGTGCTGAACCCGTTCCTCCGTGATAAAGAGCGAGAAGTGATCGTGGAGCAGCATCACTGTACACTAAATAAACTTTGAGCGTTTCGGAAAAACTTGGCAACATCTTTTTATCTAGGACTGTAAAACCGCTCCGGTTCCGACTAAAAACGCTCATATTGTGTGTGTATATGCCTTCTCAGCAGCTCTGCCTGGGTGACACAGCGCACGCTGCTTATCTGCCTAAATTTAATTAGAACGCTGGCAGACGCGAGACGCTGGCTCGGCTCCGTAATCTCAGCCACGTCGATATATACAAAAAAAAAAAAAAAAAAAAGAAAAGAAAAAAAAAAGCAGCCTGCTTTTAATTAAAGCTCAGAACGGAGCCCGCGCGCACACACGGGAGCCCGCGATCGATAAACGCCACCGAACTCGCCCGCGCTTTTCTCGGCTTTACGTCCTCGAGACGGCAGATGAAGAGAACGCGCCGCTGTAAACTCGGCTTCTGCTCGTCATCCTTCTCCTGACCTCTGACCCCGTCTGTTCCGACTTATCCCACACATCGTCTCACTTTAATGTAGATTCTCCAGTAACAAACATCAGCACTTCTAAAAAGAACAGCAGGAGTGTTTTTTGTTTTTCCCTTTTCCTGGTCTCTCACTGTTTCGGCACGATTTAAAATAAGAAAAAAAAATGTACACAGCCTGCTGCTGTTCACGCGTTTTATTCTCATGAAAAAAATTTTTTTTTAAAAATCTAAAAGTTGTGATTTGTAAGTGTTTTACTGCGGACGTCCCAAAAAATTAAATAAAAATTAGTTCAATACAGTACTTGAACATGTCAGTTAACTAAGAGAGAGAAGGCAGTGTGTGTGTGTGGTATATAAACAGGGTGTTGCAGCATACACCAGGTGCTGAGAAGGAAAAAGAAGCTGAAGCTCATCTGTTCTTTCTGTTCCAGGGAATGTTTTGTTTCACACAGCAATTGGTAGTGTATAAAGAAAAAGAGAGAAAAAAAAAAGAAAAAGATAAAGACCCCACACACACCAGCTTCTGAGCGACGTGTCTAAATGCTGCCTGGTCTGATACACCGCAGTAAGTATATATATATTTTTTTCCCCAGAATGGTCCAGAAATCTATCATTCACCCACGTTCACAGGACACATTTCTCCGTGCGTTCCTCTTACCTTAATGGTTTTGGTTTGCAGTCGCAGTCCGTTCAGGGTGTTGATCGCCTTTTCTGCGTCCTTGGGATCCACGTAGTTAACGAACCCGTATCCCAGACTCTGACCTGGAATAAAAGATGAGCAGGATCTGAAATTGCACTTTTATATCACGTTAAACGACTGAATATACCAGTTAAGGGTTGCTCTAATTATTCATTGATTTCAAAATGAACAGCCGATCAATCGTTTGATGTTTCAGGTCAGCAGGCTGGCCGATGAACTGATAAACGAGCCATCCTCACCAGTCTGGGATCAGTCAACTGATAAGACGTCAAATTTGCACTAAGAACGTGCTATTCATCCGAGCAGAAAAGTGATGCACAATGGAAGAATCTAGATCTCGTAAGTCGACCCCCGACTGTAGCCACCTACAGCAGAAGCCCTGAAAAAGCTCGAGTCCGACTCTGCAGAGAATAAAAAGCCTAAAACACCATTATCACAAAAACAATACTGAAGAGAGAGACAAAGAGCGGTTCCCTGCTCTGTCCATGTTGTTCAGCCCTGACAGTGAGAGACTATTTAAGCACACATTACAGGTGATAAGAGGAACAGACTGTCTCTTAAAAATTCTGGTATTTATAAAGAAATGCCCGCCCTCGATGTTTACTAATGAGTAGCCATGATTGGCTCGCCAAATGCAAAGTGACTGGTGTGTGTTTATTTAAAAACGTTCGATGCAGAGTTGCGATTTGTTCCTCACTGATGCAACCTCGTTTGACGTTATAACGAGCGAGGCTAGCAGGACAGAATTGTGGAAGAGCGCCAGAAATGCTAGTTAAGGAATGAAAAGTTTCTGCTCTCCAGTTTCTTTATTATCTATATGTAATAATAAAAGAATGGAATATGTTGCAATAAATACAAGTTTTAAACTTGGTATACTTCCTTACATCTTAATTGAATGTGTGTGCTGCTGGTTAAAATGGTTATAAATAAATACTTGCGCAAACACTTTAAATGGCGAATGTCAATAACCCAAGGAGCAACCCAAGGTCTTCGATATGGATTTGCATACAGTTCAATTCAATTTTATTTGTATAGCGCTTTTAACAATCGTCATCATCGCAAAGCAGCTTTACACAATCAAAAGAATCAAGTTTGTATGGAATGTGAGTGAATCAAAATGGTCAGATAGTCCCTGATGAGCAAGCCGAGGGCTACAGTGGCAAACGACCCTGAGATTGCAATAGGAAGAAACCCTGAGAGGAACTGGACTCAACAGGGATCCCATCCTCATTTGGGTGAAACAGAAAGCAGGAATTGACCTGCATTCAAACTGTGTGTTAGGTGGCAGGCAGTTCAGTACAACAGTTGTTAACAGATGTTAATATGGAGTCCAGGTAGACTTGTAGGAAATTCCAGTCCTGACCTATCGAGCAACTGTCCGCAGAGTGAGACACAGGAAACGTTTCCCCAAATGAGAGCTATTTATTAGCGGAAAGCTAAAACGATAAACACCAATTCCAAATGTATTTGCAGAAGATTCATCATATTTAGAAAACCGTCCTGTGATGTATACACCAAGTATCCAAATTACAAACGAGTTTATAAGTTGGATTTGTTCCCAAGTCAGTGAGTGAGACTTGCATGACTGACACAAATGTACAACGTAAAGCATTAAAAGAAAAAACAAAAAAGAAAGAAAAACAGGTTTGGTTCTGCATTATACTTTCACGAGACTGCGCATGCAAATCGCAATGGGAATCATGGTCGGTCATGCAGCAGGGTCGTTTAAAGGGAACCTGGGAAGGAGGACAACACTACATTGGGTTTACTGCGTGCTTGAATGGACTCTTATCTGGTGCACTTTAAAAAAATTTTTTATACAATACACATGAGCTACTTCCGCAATTTGTTCGCATCTACGAAATTACTTGCGGAAATTCGTAACTTGAATGATCGCAAGTCAGGGACTGACTTGATTGAAATTCAGCTTGCATTTCAAAATGTTCTGCCGTGTGCTAAAGGCAGCCGGTTATAGCAACAGCCGATCAGGCTCAACAGTCAGGAGGAGACGGAATTTCAAACAGTATCCAAACAATACAAGGCTAAATCATCCGTCTTGGCTTTCTGTTCGTCCTTCACACAAGATTGAAGCGACTCTACAAAAAAAAAAAAAAAACAGAAGCAAAGTTTCTCCTCCTGCCTGATATGATGGACGTTTTTATTTTAATAGACACTGGATGGTGGTGGTGGGGAATCAGACTGCTGCTATGACTCATCAGGCTGAGCAATGAAGATCTCTGTTCTCTTGAATAATTTCAAATCTCAAATCTGCCTGCGAAATAATAAATAAATAAAAACAAAAATAAAGCTCGACACCCACTCCCTTCCACCACATGGTAGCGATGCAATTTCCACAGCCAAGATGTAGCTGCTGGTCAGGTTCAGCTCAGCCTCCTCCGCTAAAGCGAAACCTTCTAATGATCAGCACAGACGGTGAGATTGCAGAGAGGACGCTGTGCCAAAATCGCACCGTCCAATCCAAAGAGGGAAAAGAAAAAAAATACAGCAAAAAGAGCAACACAGGAAATCCTACTCCGGGTGGAGAGGAGAGAGTTTTTTTTTTTTGGGATCCCCGAATGTGCCTCGCTGCAAGAGAACCACTTTCCAGTTTACAGAAGACAAACGATTTACAGAATAAGAACCTTCTGGAAATTCTCAGAGGAGAAAAAGGGTGGGAAAAAAAGAGAAAGCACCATGGGTGGGTGGGTCCACGAGCGCATTTCACAAATTGCTTTGTTGAAATACAGCCATATGCAGACGTGGATCGTCAAGACCACGTAACGTGCGGTTGATTTACTACCCCAAACGAGCAAATTCTGGTAACTGAAAACTATTGTTCCAAACTTGGTATTTAAGTACAGACACAACAGCACTGATTTCTGCAAGGCCCAAGTTGAAGTAATATCATCTGATTTTATAGTCTATGGCCAAATGTTTGCGTACACTTCATCACACCATGTGGGCCTTTGGAACATCCCGTTTCAGATGGATTCCTCTCTCTCTCTCTCTCGGCTGTCTACTTTTAGACTATGGCTATAGGGAGCTCTGCTTATTCACCTAGTGGGAGGTCTGGTGCGCTCAGAGTTTCAAGTTCATCATCAGAGTCTCAAGAGTTTCAAGTTGTTCAACAGGGTTGAGGTCAAGTCTCAATGACCTTAATAAGTCAATTTGTGCTTTCATTCTGGAGAGAGTTTGGCCCTCTGGCTTCCAGTGAAGAAAAACCTTCATGCTCCAAAGGCAACTTTGAAGGAACGACTCAGGGAAGGCTCAAATATGGGTGTGACGTCATGTAGAACGCAAACTTTGTGGTACATACCCAGGTTTAAATAAAACAGTATTTTGGGGAAGTACCAGAAATAGACTGAATAACAGGAAGACAGTAACGCTGGTCGTCATGATCATGTGCGTAAACGGTATAGCAAATAACTCAAACACTGGTACCTGGCGAATTTTTCGCCTTAAGAACTGAAATGTTGCCTCAGCAGAGAAAGCATTTTCGGACAAACCAAACGATCCTCCTTAAGTTGCTGGTACGTCTGAGCCGTTCAAAACCTGTTTTAACAAAGACAAGCAAAGGAGTTAAAATTTTGGGGGGGGGGGGGAGGGGGGTCGTTTTTGCATTTTGCTAACCATAGCGGACCCATGGTGCACAAGAAGAAACGGGAGCCACTTGCAGTTTGATTTTTAAAGCAAATGTTTTAAATGGTAAGTGAGGTTTAATGTGTCATATTAGTTCAGTTACATGTCCTTTCTAAAAGTTGTTTGTTTTTATATGCAAAAATATGAATATACTGTTGGAAATTGTTAATATTGGTAATATTTTGGGAGGCTGGAACAGATTGTCTGGATTCACATTATTTCCTTTGGGGAAAATGTTTTGCAATACAAAGTTTCACCTTAAGAACTCACCTTGGAACAGATTAAATTGTTTGGTTTCTCATTTATATATATATTGAGGTCGGGTTCCCTGTTGCATTCAGATCCTCTCATCATCTCTGGGAGTTTTTCCTCACAAACCATTATACACATTTTTCAGACTTGTTTCTGTAATTTTTCTGTAAAGCCGCTATCCGACAATGACCGTTGTTTTAAAGTGCTATAAAAATAACACTGAACTGAATTGAATTATTCAGTGCTGCCGGAGGTGTTAAAAGCAATGCGGGACTGATCAGGCATGCGAATTAACATGTACTATTTCAAACTGCAATAAAATGTCACTTCTGATAATCTGACGAGGTGAATGGTGCCGTATTACACTTAGCATTTATTCAGGAAAAAAACATTAAATAAAATCATCCCATCTTCCACTCACCAAAAACCAACCAGCAAAGTGCCAATTAGACTGGTAGAATATGCATTCGTCCCCAAGAGAGTGGCTCTAAGCATCTGCTTTCGCTATAATTGGCTCCCCGTTTAGTGTGCAACTGTGGGAGATCTAACGGAGGTGTGCTTTAACAAGGAAACCGAGAAGCTGAGCTAGGAGGAAAAGAGAACAAGGAAGAAGAAGAAGAAAAAAAAAAAAAAAAAAAGATTCAGTCTCTGCAGTGACAGAGGTCAGGGCTAAATAAAGGTACATAAGATCTTTTTCGTTGTTCTATCCAGCAAGACGGTTGCAGAGGAAGATAGAGGAAAAAAATTGTAAAAAGCAAGCCAATTCTCCAGGACAATGATGTAACATGGCACAAAGGACAGCAAAGTCCAAAAGTGCAATGGTAACTGTGCTCCAAATCTGTAGAGTCATAAATCACGATGGAGTTGTGCAGAGCCTGAGTGATTTAACAATCCGCCATCGTGTCCACAAGAACAGGGGTTGAAAAGATTCTACCGCGCGCCAACGTCTAGTTGTAAGAGGTGTGGCTTTAAGATAAAAGCGTTTGCAGAGCATCTTATCTTTAGGGAAATGCAGTACACGTTTATTGTTTCACTATTTGCTGTATTCCAAATGCCGCATTTCACCCCAAAGACGATATCCATCAAGAATGTAGTGAGAACGTGCACTCCTCAAAAATAGAAGCACTGCTGGGTTTTTGGTCCAAGGTGACTGATCTGACGGACACCAGAGAAGAACAACACTGTGCAGACTAGAGTGAAAAGCTAATGCACGGTCACCAAAAATCACCTGGCCAAAAATCAAAAGAAAAGGCACTGTTTGAAACAAGCAGGTACACAAATTCTGTCCGTAACTTGATTTGGTCATACACTTCGGATGATGATTCGCGGCAAAGACTTTGACGTCACTACATATTGCAAAACATTTCCTAATTTTACATTCATGTATGCGACTGATCCGTGACAGACTGAGCGCAACTGGTGCGATGCCTTTGGTTCAGCTGATGGCGGCAGCGTGGGATGGCGGTTTCAGGACAAATTTTAGACAACTGTTTTGGTCGATTTGTTCGGACTCGTGAAATGAGGTTCCACTGTGATTGAGTACCTTTAATTGAATGATTACTGAAGTGATCGATACGTTTCAGCTGCAACTGCAATTCTTTTAAACCTCAACTCTGGCAGTGAGTGGCTTCTCATTTCTCAAACCACCATGTAAAAAGACACATTGTGGTTGGTTGTTGAAGCAAAGATTCAGTAGGGTGAAATTACTGGCCTGCATCAAGCAAAGAAAACTAAGGATATTTTAAGAATTAGAGATAAGAAATGGCCAACATGTTATTGAAACCCAGGAAGGACAGTGCTGAAACATCAGAAGAATCCGAAGAAACTTGGTAACCAAGGGGGACTCAGGATTGTGACTGAACAGCTCTGTCCATAAGACCACTTGTTTGTGAGACTCATGAGGAAAAAGTTCAGTCAGTCAGTTTGCTAAATAGCATAAAGATTGTACTTTGGAAAAACGTCATGTGGTCTAAAGTTTAGATTGACCGTATTCCAAAGCGATGTCCGGGTAAGAAGGGAAGCCGATACAAGTCTCAGGAGGTAGTGTTATGATCTGGGTTTGCTTCAGCAACAAGATGAAGCCAGCTGACGACCTGAATGTTCCGACTGACCAGGGTCTCATCTGTGGAGCTTTTCTTCCCTGATGCAATCTGGTGAAAGAGCCTGAGGAATCACTTTTCACACGAGGACTGGACACCGCAGAGTCCTAACCTTATCATCATTGAAAGTCTTTGGGATGTGCAGGAGAAGATTTGACAGAAGTGAAGTCAACTCTCTTCATTAATACAAGATCTTGAGCTAAAACTGATGCAACTACAGATGGAGAAAGAAATGCCATGATGTTGCTGAGGTTGTCAAAACAATCCAACAGCCATAATCAAAGCGGAAGGTGGTCCAAGGAAGTTAGCATGTGTGACGCTTTTTTTTTTTCAGCCAGTGTTCATACACAAAAACCCGATCCACTACATCTGGTTTTAAAACCTTGCAAGGAGCCTGCTTCAATGCTCCGGCAGAGACGTTACATTTTTTTGAGAATCCAAAAGTTTTTCTCTTAAGGTTTCTCCAGTTTGTAAACACAAATTTAAACCAAGTAATTATGCGAGCACTGAGGATGACCCAGCTGACTCGTGCAACGAGACACGGCATCACTTTCTTTCCATCCATCAGTTCTTTAGTATTTTCCTACAATCTTTCAATCATATTTTATACTCAAACCTCTTAAACACTGCGTGAATTTCTTTACTGAGTTGTTTAACTGTTAGGCTTTGGTGTAAATGTGTAAAGCTCAATCACATAGCCACATATTTACAGTCACCAATCCATTAACATTACGGATTCAAATCCAAGTTGTGTATTATTAAATCTGTTTTATTTCAAGCTGATCGGAGCAAATATTAACAGCTAGAGAGGACTATGATCTGAAATATGCTACCTGTACAGTATGAGGAAAATGGAGAACGTTGGAGAACGTATGAAGTACTGACTAATAATCAAGTTTGAACATAGTATTTACAGACATGGACATGCTAATGTATAATCATGCTAGAATTTATTATATGTATACTACTAGATTAGGAAATATGAAGGATTTCGTAGCTAGGAGGCTTAGGGTTTATTTTAAATAATGCTTAAAATTAAAATCACGATATGGAGCTGCGCAATTATTTTTTCACAAAATGCTGCAATTTATTACAGGGAACATACTCAGGCAGGGGATTTATGTAGACTGATGTAAAGCCAAAAAAACGTACAAATATTTCAACATCTCTCTTCTGATGATCACATGACATCGATGATGGCACGACTATGGTCATCTTTAGAGGAAACGCATTAATGCCATAATTCAATTTGTAGTTTCAAAAAGGGCATAGATTTATACACTTGGAGTGTATAAATTCTTTTGGCTGCCTCGGTATGTGCACATTGTTAGTTTTACGGCTGCTCCTGTAGAGGGATCTCCACAGCAACTTGACCGGTTTTATGCCAGAAGCCAATCCCTGCTATTTTATCCAGGCTCGAGACCGGCACTGCATCCAGTGGCTGGAGTTTGGGGCATATATATTTATATATAAAACAGGGTGTTGCATCAAAGGAGTTTTCCTTACCTGTCTGATAGCACAGGGATACTACAGGACTCAAATTGTAAAAGAGCGGTTCTGGGAGCATGAGCAATCATTTCTACACATGAAAGGTGACCGAAAAATCTTGACGTAGTTAGCGTATGTACAGTGAGTAAAGCTGCAGTAGTCAAAATTTACTGAGGTGAAGCTTTACAGTGATGGATTTCATGTAGGACGTTCATTTAATAAAACTCGCATGAGGGGAGGAAAAGAATTCTCAAAGTCCATGTCCACCAGGTCTGATGCCGATTTTAGCATACAGTGCTTACCAAGCCATTTCCACATGTTTGAGTTCCTTGGAGGCCAGTGTTTCAAACAGGACCCAGATGGTATCCTAGTAGCAGGGAATTAGATATAGAAATAAAGCCTGTTTGAAAGCTGTGCAATAAAATGAAAAGTCCCGGTTTGACTTGAATGGCCCGCATTTAAAAAAAAAAAAAAAATTATATATATAGTCATAGTTTTATATCTAACTTGATGCATGATGCTTTATTTGCATTTCAAGCTTCACAGTTTAAGATGTGTTAAGACATGATTAACACTTTTTTTTAAAAACTTAAAATGCTAAAGATATAAAAATGTATATATATATATA